>APFE030444076.1:73281-92561 GCA_000404065.3 Pinus taeda | reverse complement strand
CCTCTTAGACACAGACACCTCTAGAGGGGAAAAGGGCTTATACACTTTTGCCAGGATTTGTGCAGAAATAGACATAAGCAAAGGACTCTCGGACCAGATCAATCTCAAAATTGGAGATTTTCACTGGACCCAAACCTTGGATTACGAGAATACAACCTTTCGTTGCCGAAACTGCCATCATACAGGTCACCTTCAGAGCTCTTGTCCCTCGATGCCAACCCAAAAGAAGAAAGCCAACACAAAGCAGAAATCCAAAAGCTGGATTCTTCATGATCCGCCACCCATGGACGATTTTGACTTCAGCTCGGATGAAGAGGAAGAGATCAAGGAAGGTGTGGCAGCTGCGTCGGAACTGGATCCATCCCCGGCAGGTCCTGTGGATTCGGCCATCATACCAGCCTCTCAGAAAAGGATCCATGAATCCTCCACCTCAGACTCAGACAAGGAGACCTCTCCATCAACTCTTCCCAGTTTGCAAATCATACCAGCTCAGCAAAGCCCTCCTGAGTGGGTTAAAGTTGGTAAAAAGAAAGGGAAAAAATGTAAAACAGTGGATTCTACACATGTTGGGTAGAATCCTCTATTCAGATCCTGCTCTTTTGTTCGTCTTGTTTCTTCTTGCTCAGCACTGATCTCTACTCTCTCTCTTAGGAACCGAGGTGGACTTCCAATCCTTTCCGGCTGCCTTTGTTCTTGCTTCTCCTGTTTGTAACATCGTTTTGTACCATACGTTCTCTTAATAGATTTAGTTTTTACTGAGAAAAAAATAATACTTAATTAAATTTATAAATAAACAATTAGAATATAATTCAATATATAAAATCTAAGAGTGAGAGACTAAACTTTGAATGACAAGGCCAGAGTGTTTAATACTGATCTTATCTACAATGGAATGTAATGAATAAAAATAATAAAATCTTTAGCGGACATTACCTCCATTTTTATAAAATGATGGAGAATTAAGTTTGTGGGTAGTTTTTGTGAAACAACAAAGCCTTTCTGTTTTGCAACATGTGATTGTAGAATTCACTTTCAAAAGTTGACTTGGTTAAAACAAGGTCGCATAGCTAGCTTTCCCAATCTCTTAGTATAATAAAATATTTTAATGCCATGATATGTTGTATGTACTCCAAACAATAATAAAATTGTAAAATGAGTTATATGAATATTTGTTTAACCTTTTTTTATTAATATTTTTTACTATAATTAAACATTTTTTGGTAGATAAATGTTATATTTGAAGAATGATAAACAAGTTAATAATTATTTATTTAATATTGATAATGACAAATTTTTTTAATATAATGCTATATCTATAGTATGGCATGTCATGTAGTTAGTTTTAGATGATTATAATGAGAGTTGTTACCAAAATTGTACACATGTTATTTATTACATAGTGTGTGGTGTGTGTGTGTAATATTTTTAAAATAAAAACCATTAAAATGGCCTATTCAATTACTTTACACCAATTGAAAAATAAAAATTTATAATGTTATTTCAGATTATTCTTATTTATGTATATATGATTATGATATGTAAGTGTAATTATATAAGAGTACACAAGGTCATTCCTTCCCATCATTACACAATAGAGGGAACATTTAAACCAATAATTTAAAAAATAAAATAACTTTTTTAAAATAATAAATTTATTTTATTAATAAACTTTAAATAATTTTTTTTTTTTTTTTTTCAATTAAACCAATAATAGCCAATCAAATTAAAAAACTAAATCTTTATATCTATAATAAGTAATTTTCCCTGTGTGAAATGTGGATAGATATACACTTTACTTCAAAAGAAAAAGGATGCCTTTTTCTCTCCATGGAAGCAATTAAATATGTAATATTGTACCCTTGAATGCCACGAATCATATTTCATGGTCAATGGAATCAAACTTTGCAATATACTATTATCCATGACAAAGTTAAGGAAAGAACATTTACAGTGAGTGTTTACTATTCATTATTTAGGGTCGAACAAATTCATATTTTATTTTATTTTAGCTTTTAATAAAAAAAATTTTATGTTCAATTAATATTATATTAATTTTTTTTATTTAAAAATTATAAAAAAAAATTAGATATTTGGTTTTGAAAGTGGGTAAGACTGTTTGGTAATGAGGTATATAATTATTTATTAATATTGTAATTAAATGTAAGGGTATACTTGCAGGTATTGAATTTAATAATGATTTCATATATAAATTTACAATTTTGGCAATGTTTTAAAGAAATATCAATATTTGGGAAAATAAAAAATGTTAGATTAAAATTATATATTAAATAAATTTAAACAACATTCTCACAATTATCGGTTATCTTACAAATAAAATTAATAAATTGGATAAATGAAAACAAAATCATGGGCAAAAACTAATAGATTAAATAAATATAAAGTATAAAATCATGCGCTGTAACCAAACCATATGTGATACTATTTTTCTAATTAATAGATGAAATGGTTTTATTTGAAGCATATTTTTGGTCAATTTTATTCAAAATCCAGTACAAATATTTAAAAATCATATTTTAAGTTGTTTAATTTGCAAAGACCAAGCCCCTCATGTGTTTTTCATGTTGCAAAAATCCATTTTTGCATTCAAAAGTGTATTTTAAACAACAGGAAATAACAATCTTGCTAGAACAACAAGAAATAACAATCTTGCTAGAAATTGTATTGCTAGATTCCGACCAAAAAGTCATTTTTTTCTATTAGTTAGACCAAACCATATTAAATTTAAGATAATAATTAGTTTTTTTAGTTTTTAAATTTATTTTCTTTTCAAAAATTTAAACATAAATTATTATTAATAGATTATAATTTATAAAAATAATATTTAGCTAACAAAACACTAATTGTTGAAGGCTTTTTATTTCAACTTAAGGTGGGTGCACTTTTTTCATTTTTATTTTTTTAATTGATGGTTTAAATTGATTCTCAAGGGAATATGCTCAACATATGCTTAGTCTTTATGCTTATCAAGGGAATATGCTCAACATATACTTAGTCTTAATGCTTATCAACGGAATATGATTCTTAATGCTTATCAAGGGTTGTAGCGGGTTACATAGTTTGTTAGGTTGCATTGACTTTTAATAAATTACTAAAAATAGATTCGTGCCAAGTGACTCTTGGCCCACCAATTTCCTAGGGATTTGAGATTATTCCAATTATAATAAACTCCTCCATGATAAGTTCCTCAATATTATTTATAACATTGATTTATATATAAGCAAATTTTATTTTGCAAAATTGTTGATTACTTTTAATAAATTAAAAAAAAAATTATTCCTGCCAAGTGGCTCTTGGGCCACCAATTTCCCAGGGATTTGAGATTATTCCAATTCTAATAAGTTCATCTGTGATAAGTTTCTCATTATTATTTATAACATTCATTTATATATAAGCAAAAATTATTTAGCAGAATGGTCCATCTTACAATAAGATGTGTAATTCCTTCTTTTTTTTCCTCAAATTAAAGTTAATCCATAACCTTTTTATACATGGTCAATCACATAAATGTGTACATTGGTAAAACATTCTTCCTGTTGCAATAGTTTGTTTTGTTTTTGTTTGTTTGTTTTTTATTTATTTATGAAGCCTTAATATTTTTAATGTGGTTGTACTAGTACTTAAGTATATTCGAGACATGAAATAAAAACTATAAATTATATTATCTTTAAAACTAGCCTAGATCCATCTTAATTTTGGATCTTCCAAGCACCGAGCGGGAATCAAATCTCTTCATATATCTCTTTTAAAGTGAAAAGAGATTTTGATCCCTTTTGGTGCTTGGCAGAGGTTAAAATGGATGTAGGCTGGTGGCAAATAAAAAGACGTCAAAATCATATATTACATTAAAGTTTCTTATTTTTTATTAAAAAAATTCATTTATTTGGAATATGATCGGAGGAGGGCATTTGAGGTCCCATTGTCAAAGTGAAGATAGAAATATGTCAATAATATTTCTATCACTATGATACCTTTGTCACTTCTCATGTCTCCATCATTCTAACTTTGATCTAGAAGCAAATTGATCCATCCTATGCCATCTATCATGTACTTCAGTTGTTGCTTGACTCTCTATAACTCATTCATGGGTAACTACCATGTAACTACATACAATGTTCTTGTGTGATTTAGGATACTATTGCTAGTGTGAGGAAGGTCACATACAATGCTCTTTGTGCTTTAGTCTACTACTGCTAGAATGAGGATGGTTTCCAACATCACTTAGGCTCCCTCACCCCTTACACCACTTTTCCATGTAGCCTAATACCTTCATTAAGAAGACACTACAAGCTAGAATTGGCCTTAGCAGACAACTTGTAAAGTTGAATACGGTTTTTTAACAATACCTAATGATGAAGGCATTTTAGCAAGGATTGTAATATTGATAAACTAGTATTGGTTTCCACACTTTGAGAAACACTAAGTGCCTCTTCATTGCTAGGAAAATGTATGTGCAACACAAAGTATGAAAAGGGATTTCAAAAATAAAAATCATCATTCTCAAAGAGGCCCCAAAGCAAAAGTAGAGGATAATGATGTAATTGATCATTATATTTTCCACTAGATTTGAATTTTGGAATCCTCTTTAATCAACCTTGTTACTGCATAGGTACTCCAAGCAAACAACCAAGGATGGTCGAGTGATGACACTTTAACTTCTAATGCATTCTAGGAAAACATGTGCACTATAGGCATGGTTTACTCTTAATTGTAATCCATGGAACACCACAACAAGAGTAATAGTTGGGCTTAAATTCTACCCTAAATTCTAGTACACTATTTTGTATTCCAATGCCTCTAAAATCTTCTCATTAAATATGAATGTAAGACCCCCATTTTGACTTTTGCAACTAAACCAGATTATGACCTATTTTGTATTTCTATGATTATTATCTTATGGAAATGTAACAACCTCGGGTTAAAAGTTCATGCAATAAAGTTAATAAAGACAAAGTAAGACCAAGATCATGGGACACGTATTCCAAGATGAATGTCGGGCAAACCATCCTAGTGGGCATTCATTTCACTTTATTATGGCTAAGGAAATTGGAAAAGGAATTGAAAAGGAAAAGAGACATTAATTGGTATTTTATTTATGAAAATAGGGAAAATAGGAGAAAAGGAAGGTGAAAGATAAAAAAAATGCATGAAAGGGAAATTGAAGGAAAAATAAAGGAAAAAGAAGAAAATAGAGGCCTCAATGATAAAAAGGCTTCTGAGGATCAGTGCATATCTTTTTCAGTTGAGACTTTTGTCAGTTCAATTTTGGAGCTCTCTCTATTATCTCATACTCTTGCACACTTAGAGCATTATGGGAGCACTCGAGCATAAGAGAAAGGAAGGAAAATGAAGGACAAGAAAGCAAAGGAAAGCAAGGATCAAGCAAGGAAATTTGGATCAAGTAGCTTCAACATTAATACTTGCAGGTAACAGGTTGCATGTGTGATTTCCTAACTGGTTGGTGAATGCATGGTACATTCCTGTATGTATTTGGTTCTTCTGTTGTCATGGGCATGGGTTTTCTAGGTGTAACAGTGGTTTTAAACTTTCCTTTCCATTTTCGGATAGCCATGGTGTGATGGGGTTCTTTTATTTGGTTGAGCTTTGGATTTCTAGATGGTTTTGGAACTGGGTGAGGTGGTCTCAGGAAAATTCCCAAGGGCCTAGGAATCCCTTGACTAGAATTGCGAGGATTGCAGCAAAGCATGAGGGTGGAGACGAGAAAATTCCTCAAGGTATTGGTGAAGAAATCCGAAGGCATCCAAGCTTGTTTAGGGCCTAGTAATCCCTTGACCGGTTTTGGCGGAATTGCAATAAATTCAGGTAGTGTATGTTTTTCTTTCAGCATACGAATCCATTAATTGTAATGGCGGGATTGCGGTAAATCCTGGTTGTGTAGGTGCTTGTTTTAGGCCTAGGAGTCTCTTGATCAGTTTTGGCAGGATTGCGACAAATTTTGAGGAAGCTCTAGTTGATTTATTGTGAGTCCCACATTCATGCTTGGAATATAGCATGGGGGTGATTGGCTAAAATGAAGATTTAGTTCTTGGGTGGTACGTGGAAGTACCTGACTTGGTTGGCTTTTGCATATGTTAATAAGAACTATTTTCCCTCTTGTATTTTATAAGAAAATGTACTTGTTATGATTTGTCTTTGATGGATGTTTTTATTATTGTTATTATTTGAGCTATATGTTGGTTATAAGCATGGTTTTATGACATATTCTAGTTGTGGCTCTTATCATGTTTTGATTAGTAAATGAATGGTTATTGAATGCATAACCTAATAGATGTTATTGTAGATATTGTGAGAGAGCATTAGACCTTCTTGATGATCCTTAGATAAGTATCAGACCTCCATGTTCATATATGCATTCATGGCCTATAGATTTCATGTTCATTATATGTTTGACAAAATGAATGTTATGGTTAGGCCCGGTTAGGTCAATTCCTTGATCAGTTTTTGTGTTATAGGCTTTGTCTTTTTGTCCTTTATTGTTCTAGAATTTTTCATCAAGTTTTGGGTAGTGGTTGGGAGTTAGGCCCTGAAAAGGTGGCTCAGATTCTAGGTTTGCATGCTCAAAACTGGGAAATGTGGACTGCAGTCACTAGAAGGCAAGATTATCCATGCCATTGGAGGGTCACAACTACTGGATTGCCTTGTTATGCAAATGAGTGGGAGTCCAACTCAGTTAAAAGGCAAGTTAGCTCAGGGTATGGGCACCTGGAGTGGTTGTTTAGCTCCTGAGGAAGGTCGGTAAAGTTTCAGAGTGTCGATTCCACTTCCTTAACTATACTTAGGAAGTTGAGTAATGAAATAGTAGCCCTCAGCTCATGTTTATCTTGACATGCTAATGAAAGTGGGTAAATGTGAGAGGGGTGATTATAGAATGGTATCAGAGCATGGTTCAAACACTTGGACTGGATGGGCGGAATGTGTTTGTCATGCATGCATGTTAGTTGTCTATGTGTTTGTTATGTATGCATTGTGATGGTCATTATGCAGTTCATGATACTGTTGGTATGTTATGGTGCTAATGCGTTCGCTGAGATAGAGTAGGATATGCATCTCATGAGAGCGACGTTGCAACGCGAGACATCGGGGTAAGAGAAGATCATCATACATGTTTGTATGTTGGGCATGCATGTATGTTGGTGAATGGTTGTTTTAAGAATTACTGTTATGTACATGCATGTCATTTTATTTTTGTTGTGGTTACATGCATGATAGATGCTATTAATCAGTACAGTCACATACACATGCATCGGTTAGTCATGAATGGTAGTAACTTGTTGTTATATGCATTGCTTTCATATGCGTGATGACTATGGTCATTGCAATTAAGATTATGATGTTATTATGTATCATGCTACTTTGGATTGGTTTGTGTAGATAGTTATGGTTATGATGTTCAGGTATGAGTTGATATACTTGTGATATTATGTTGTACTAATCTAGAATGACTTGTACATATGTGATAGCCTCCCTTGAGATACATTGAGGTATGAGTGTGATTATGTCATCCGTTTGGTTTATCTAACATGGAATGTTTACAAGTTGTCTGAATTTTTTTATTAATTGCACGATCTGAGTATTTGTTTATAAAATTGCATGAAGGAATGATCTTGTTTTAAAATGGTTGTACTAACTCAATATGTGTTAAGACAACTGATATGTACTTGAGTGTAAGTGGGTGTTAGTTGTAGTACTATGATTTGTGACTGTGAGTTGATTATGACATGGTTGTTAGTATTGGTAAAGGTTGATTTCATATTAGCAGACACAATGTCTTGATATTTGGAATGTGTGACTAACATGTGTGAATAGTTCTAGGGAAACATGCTTGGTATTAGCATGACAAGGTAGAAGTTGATTTATTTATATAACTAATAGCTGGGTGATGTGACAATACATAGTAAGACTCGATTTTAGAAAGGTAAAAGGTAAAAGAAAGGAATTGGGTAAGAATTCCTTTGGCTATGTTTGGAAACCACAATTCCAAAGGAATGAGTGCTTTGCATGAATAGATGAAGTCTTCTTAACCTTGATTTTTTCTGACACTATGTGGATATGTAATATATTCATGAACATGTATTTGATAGGTATAACAGTTGGTTTCTAGTTATAGTTGGACCCTCAAGGGAATTGGAGTCCCTTGAGAGATGGCGTGGATGTGTTCAGTTACAAGGCAACGTGCTTGGCACAACAAGGTAAGATAAATGGTATACTTTCATATTTATTTATATATTGACAGTTATGTGTTTATGGTAGTATGATGCAGGGATTGCATGGAAAAAAATGCTTCCATGAAATATTGAAGAAGTCTTGGGTTGATCTTTCCCTGGGAAGCATTGGGAACCCATGGGGTTGATTCATGGTGTTTGTTGCTAGTTTTGTGCTTTCGGTGCTTTGTGATTTATTTGCACTTGATTTGTAGTTTGTTTATGTCTAGTGCATGGCCATGCCACTTTGTTTGTGTTGTTGTATTGTTATTGGTTTTCATGGTTTTCTTCTTGTTTTCCTTCTTATTCTTGTCTTTATGTTTTGAGTGTCTTGGGAATTGGTTTGGGAAAGAGGAAAGTTAATGGATCTTGGGGAGAGATGTGTGGAACCCAACAGGTAATGTAGAACCCAAATGAAGTCAGTGCATGCATAAGGGTAACTAAAGGTGAGAATATGGAAACCAGTTGGATTGGTTAGGTCCATGGGGATGAATGGATAGTGACATGATAGTCATGAGAAAGGAAACAATAAAGGTAAAGTAAATGGGATTAAAGTAACATAGGCCTTAGCTAAGTTTGGAATTATTTTTCTCAATGTTATGCATGTTTTGCATGGATAAAAGGAGCTCTCTTAACCTAGACCTTATGATATCTTGTAATTATGTTGTGATCATGATTATGCTGATGATTAGATGTATATATGTGTATGTATGCCATTGTCTAATAGGGTCATCAGGGATCATGCTTGTTTTATACTAGTGTTTATATGTATATATGTGTGTGTGTTGTTTTCTGAAAGGGTCATCAAGGATCATGCTTGTGAAGGAATAATCTCTTATGCAGGTGAATGACATGAAGAGGTTCATGGTTTACGAAGAATCAAGTGGGAAGAGTAGGCCTAATATATCTATGAGGTAAGTATCATATGGATATGAATTGATATTGTGTGATTATACTATGTCTATGTTTATGCTATGGAAGGTAATGCTGAGGGATACATTAGTGGAATGAAAGCAGTGTGATATGTGACATGTTGGAACAAGCATGGATAGTAGAAAGACACTAGAAGCAAGTTTGCTTAGTAGAGTCAATGTGGTTTCTAGATGTGCACTAATGTTGTTGTGTATATGTTGTACCTATGATGTTGTGTACATGTTGTGTTGTGTGTATAGGGTGCTGTGTACACATTGTATATGTTATGTTGTGCATGTATGGTGTTATGTACATATTGTATATGTGGTGTTGTGTACATGTCATATATGCACTGTTGTGTACATATTGTATATGCAGTGCTATGTACATGAGGTGTGGTGTACACATTGTACATGCGGTGTTGTGTACATGTGGTGCTATGCACATGTGGTTTTGTGTGTGTGCGGTGTTATGTATATGTTGTACATGTGGTGTTGTGTACATGTTGTGCACGTGGCATTGTGTACATATTGTGTAGGTGGTGTTGTCCACACATTGTGCAGGTGGTGTCATGTACATGTGATGTTGTGTACACGTTGTGCAAGTGGTGTTGTGTACATGTGGCATTGTGTACACATTGTGCAGGTGGTGTTGTGTCCAGGTGGTACTATGTACATGTTGTACATGTGGCATTGTGTGCATGTCACGCATACTGTGTTGTGTTCATGTGGTATTGTGTGTACTCGTACATGTTGTGTTGTGTACATGTGGTATTGTGTATGTGCATTGTGTAGTCATGGTATCATAACATGTGTATTAATTGTGTTGTACTCTATGTACATATATGTATTGTGTTGTACACCGAGTGTAGGTGTATGTGTTGTATGGCAGGTGTAGATGCATGTATTACATGGTGTTGTACGCTATGTGTGGTTATATGTGTGGTGTACACTATGTGTATGTGTATGTGATTGAAGAGAAGCAAAGGCATAGGTTGCTTGCTAGGTGTGGAAACTGATCCAGTGTGTGTACGGAAAGGATAAAGGCATAAGCAAAGAACCAATTGAAGGATAAGTATAAGTATTTTATTTCAGTTTTAGCTATGCATGTGATCTATGATTTTAACTTATGGTGATTATGTTTTGAGCTAACCACATGTGATATGTTTGTTCATGATGATTTGATCAAACAACTAGTTTGACTCGTTGTGGCAGGAAGTAAATAAAGTTGTAGGGGTACCTTATTGAAGAGCTACCAATGAGGTATGATTTGAATTTATTTTGAATCTAATGGAAATTATGTGCTTGGTATAGAAATCATGGTTGAAATTCCCATCTTAGGTGGTTGAAACTGACTACAAGAATTAGCAGCAACGGAAAAAGGAATCGGAACAGGAATCAATATGCTAGTAAAGCATTTAGGAGCAGGGCCATTGTGGAACAATGGTACCCAATAGTGTACACTGATTTCCATGAGCATGCTATGACTGGTATGATGGTTTTGAGGTAGGGATATGCCTTGGTTTTTTTACCTTCTGACGTGAGGAAACCTTGCCAAGGGATGGATCACCTGGGAAAGGGGATGCTGGGGAACTTGGAAGGTGTGTGAATGCATGAAAGGGGGTGAATGGATTGCTTGAGGGACTATGTAGTAGAGAAGGGAAGGTTGGGGGATGGATTTTTTTGGTCATTGACATTGATAGATGGAATCAAAAGCACATTGGGAGTGTGCCCTTGAACAATGAGCCAGTAACATGTTCACTGAGAGAACAAGTAGCACGAGGATCATAGCGCTGGAAATTGTATGTAGGTTTGACTTTGACTGTCGATTCTGGACTTCCTAGGAAGGAGGTGAATCTTGGTACTACTATTGAGGGTGGAGGTGTGAGCATCTGGATCCCCTTGTTGATTGATATATGCAACATATCCTTTTATTTATTGTTTGAAGACAATGTGCATAAATATAAGTGGTTGTTATTGTAAATATCGTAATGAGCTGTGTTATAAAGCTCTAGTAAATTGTATGTTTGTTATGTTTTTAGCAGTGGTCATTGTAAATACAACAACAAGTTGAGTTATCAAGCTCCATGTGTAGTATGTTTTGGTTTTTAGCAGTTTGTTGGTCATAGGTGTCACAAAACATCAAGGACAGTGTTCCCTAAGGGGGAGGGATCTCTAACAGTCCTAGGTTAAAATTTCATGTAATAAAGTTAATAAAGGAAAAATAAGACCAAGGTCATGGGGCACATATTCCAAGATGAATGTTGGGAGTTTATTTCATTTTATTATGGCTAAGGAAATTGGAAAATGCATTGAAAAGACAAAGATGCATTAATTAGCATTTTATTTACGAAAAATAAGGAAAATAGGAGAAAAAGAAGGTGAAAGGTCACACATTTGCATGAGAGGGGAATTGAAGGAAAAATGAAAGAAAATGAAGAAAATAGAGGCCTCAATGATAAAAAGGCTTATGAGGATCATTTCATAGCTTTTGTTAGTTCAATTTTGGAGCTCTCTCTATTCTCTCATACTCTTTCACACTGAAAGCATTCTATGAGCACTCGAGCATAGGAGAAAGGAAGGAAAAGGAAGGACAAGAAAGTAAAGGAAAGCAAGGATCAAGCAAGGAAAGTTGGATCAAGGAGTTTCAATAGGAATACTTGCAGATAACAGGTTGCATGTGTGATTTCCTAGTTGGTTGATGAATGCATAGTACATGCATGTATGTATTTGGTTCTTTTGTTGTATTGGGCATGGGTTTTTCTAGGGGTGACAATGGTTTCAACCATGCCTTTCCATTTCTGGATAGCCATGGTGTGATGGGGTTCTTTTGTTTAGTTGAGTTTTGGATTGTCGGATGGTTTTGGAATCGAGTGAGGTGGTCTTAGGAAAATTCCCAAGGGCCTAGGAATCCCTTGACCAATAATGGAGGGATTGAGGTAAATCTTGAGGGTGGAGACAGGAAAATTCCTCAAGGTATTGGTGAAGAAATTCGGAGGCATCCAAGCTTGTTTAGAGTCTAGTAATCCCTTGATCGGTTTGGCAACATTGCAGTAAAGCCAAGTAGTGTATGTTTTTGTTTGGGTCATCCCTTGAATGGTAATGGCAGGATTGCGATAAAACTTGGTTGTGTAGGTGCTTGTTTAAGGCCTAGGAGTCCCTTGACTGGTTTTGGTGAGATTGCGATAAAGCCTTAGGAAGCCCTGGTTGATTTGTTAAGAGTCCCACATTCATGCTTGGAATATGGAACGGGGGTGATTGGAAAAAAGAAAGATTTGGTTCAACCCAATCTATGGTCGGGTGGTACGTGGAAGTCCATGACTTGGTTGGTTTTTCATATGTTAATAAGAGCTCTTTTTCCTCTTGTATTTTATGATTAACTGTACTTGTTATGATGTGGCTTTGATGGTTGTTCTATTATTTTTATTATTTTGGTTATATGTTGGTTATAAGCATGGTTTTATGACATATTCTAGTTATGGATCTTATCATGTTTTTATTGGTAAATGAAAGGTTATTGAATGCATGAACTAATAGATGTTATTACAGCTATTGTGAGAGGGTATTAGAGCTTCTTAATGATCCTCAAATAAGTATCAGACCTCCATGTTCATATATGCATTCATGACCTGTAAATTTCATGTTCATTATATGTTTGACGAAATGGTTGTCATGGTTAGGTCAAGTCCTTGATCAATTTTTGTGTTAGAGGCTTTGTCTTTGTGTCCTTTATTGTTCTAGAAAGTCTCATCAAGTTTTGGGTATTGGTTGGGAGTTAGGCCCTGAAAAGATGGCTCAGATTTCGGGATCACATGCCCAAAACTAGGAAATCTAGATTGCAGTCACTAGGAGGTAGGTTTATACATGAGAATGGAGGGTCATAGCCATTAGCTTGCCTTGTTATGCAAGTGACTAGGAGTCCAGGTCAGTTAAAAGGTAAGTTAGCTAAGGATTTGGCACATGGAGTGGTTTTTTAGTTCTTGGGGGTCCTGTAGCTCCTAAGGAAGGTTGATAAAGTTTTAGATTGTTGATTCCACTTCGTTAACTGTACTTAGGAAGTTGAGTCGTGACATAGTAGCCCTCAACTCATGTTTACCCTAGAAGTCCGATGAAAGTGGGTAAATGTGGGAGGGGTGGTGTTACACAGTAATTTGTCACTCTCCTGTCGCTCCCCATTCCTAATCTCAGAGAACCCTAGTAGTGATTATTGTGTTATACTTTCACCCTAAAACCTATGCTCTAGCATCCCTTGAAGTTTAAAGAAAGTAGTCCCCACTCCCTTCAGAACATTTCCAGAGAATCCTTCTTAAAACCCAGTTTTTAAGATCAACGCTCTTTCCCAGTGTCTCACCCGCGCCGATGGCAGAGTTTTACACTGTGACCCGGCCAATTGGCACTACTGTTAGACCAATACCCGCCCCGGTATACTTATGGACTAATTTTATAAAAGGAAACGAAGTTTCACATCTAGAAACTTCTTGTGGCAATGAGCTAGATGTTTGTTTGATTGGATAAGGGCCGAGAACTCCATATAAGGTTCTTTCACCCTTAAAAGTGGACCTTCCCAAGAAGATAAGACCTTCTTCCCCCTTGAGTGGATCTCATTCTTATCCTCCTCTCCCTATATAAGCCACTTCCTCTTACCCTTTTTGGTTACAATACAACACATAGTGAAAGTGGTGGAGAGATAGAAGCAGCTGCAAAATTATGAAATATTTAGCTTGTGATAGAAGAAGATTAGTGTTAGATGAAAAAATACTATTTTTTGGTAGCTAAAGCATGAGGAGAGAGAGTTAGAGTTTGGAAGCCATTTCATGTTAAGCTAGAGGAGGAAAAGAGAGCTGAAAAGGCATGTAGCGGGACTTGGATACCACAAAGGAGATCTCCAACGTCAAGGCTTCAGTTGTATTTCTCTTTGAAGTTTAATTTAATACAACTAATGTGTTATTTCATATATTTGGTGTAATATTACATTTGATAGCTTAGAAGTCCTTGACCTTTTAAGTAGATTGGATTAGATTTTATGCTATCATGTTTGCTATTGTTTCTTGCATGTTTGTTTCAGGTACTTGAACAAAAGGAACGAAAGGAAGACAGAGCAAGGAAGCACGATCACCATCAAATGGATTAGCGTTATAAGAGGTAGGCCCTCTTATTCGATTCTAATCTGAGGAAATTTACATTACATTGTCTTGTTTGTGGCTAGACCCACTCTCTTGGGCTAGAGGGATCGTCTCTGTCCGCAAAGAGGATATTCCTAAACCACAAATTGGCGACTCCACTGGGGAAAATACATCTCATTTTCATCACTCTATTTTTTCTACTTGTGTGCCTAGTTTGTTTATTTATGGTCTTCTAGATCTGTATTTACCTGTTTAAAGGCATACAAACACTAGCCCACTCTCTAATGTGTTAAGTCGAGCCCTGTGTGAAGTTCTTTTTTATTTTTTCTTTGAATCCCTTGATCAATGATAATTTCAGCCAAACAGTCGCATTAATCTTAGATCAACGCTAGTTTTAGCCAAGTAGTCATGCCGATTAGCACCAATTTTAGCCTGACAGTCGCATAAGAACCCTTTTCAGTGCTAGTTTCAACCAAAAAGTCATGCCGGTTTCTTAGTTAAGAAAAATCAGAGTTTCTCCCATTCTAGTGCCAGTGTGTCTTGACCCTCAAATTCTCTTCTTCTGCCCAGAAGTGACTAGGATGCTTTTTTTACTGGGTTTTATTGATTGATTGGCTTGAAGTTTCATTGCTTGAATTTTTGAGTTTTTTTGGATGGTTTCTATGACCCTAGGGAATCCAGTTCAATTACCGTTCATTTGTTTGTTTGCTGATTGTGTCAAGTTTCTGATTTGCTGCTTCATTTAATCCATCTTTCAGTCGCAACATCTTCATTGCCTCATTTTCAATTGAATGAGTGAAAGAGTCTTGTTTATTCTGTTATTTCGAGTCCCTCTTTTCTCTTTTCGAGCATAGATTACATTGCTTGGTTTGTCGATTAAAGCATTTATGTGTTTGGTTTGTTCGATTCAGGGAAGAAGTTTCTTTTAGTTTCATTTATCATGCTTTGGATTTGATCGATGCTTGTTTGTTCGGAGTTGTGAAATTTTCATTAAAGTGCTTTATGCGAAAGATTCATTTTGCATTTTATGAAAAGAAGAACATCATTCTAGTTTACTTAAGTGAAAATATTGTATTAGTAACATTATTGAGAAGCTATAATTACATCATGATAGGCATGAGAAATGAAATATTTTTTTGTTGTTGTTGTTAAAGGAAGATTAAGTGCATTTAGGACATGTATTAGTAAAATATTTCATTCTTTGGTTGTTACGCTGATTGTGTATTCTCTATCCCTCAATTAATGTAAACTTTCGTCGAAGACAAAGAATTATTTTCCCATATAGATGCATATAGAAGTTTTCAGATGAAGGTGGTAGGGCCTTGAAATTGAAACCTAATTCACGGTAAACCGTTAAAATTGATTGAATTAACCTAAGGAAGCATTGAAACTTAACACTCACATTTAGTTTTCTAGGCTAGAGACGTGTTTTGTCGTATTTAAACCTAGCCGCTGTCATTCACAACAATCTTGTATTAGAGAACACTAGCACGGACTTGTGCTTCCCATACTGTCATGCATATAAAGGGTTACCCCTATAGGTTGCAATCCTTTATCCATAGGAAGTCGAGTCTATTGCCTTGTAAATGTGATACGCAAAACACAACATTCAAGGAGATTGCTTGCTCGTACTTTTCAGTTCACCAGGAGGTATTCTACAGTTCACGGTTACCTAGTAATCCTTTAAGCCTCTAGTACCCTGAGTACTCATTTTTGAACTTTACTGATTCTTTAAATTTGAAAATATTATCGAGCACTTGTCCTTTCAAGCTCATTAAATCTGAAAGCGACTAGAGTCACCTTTCGTCCTTTTCTCGACTCTTGAAACATGAAAAGGCAAAGTTTTGTTTCATTGTCTTAAAATTAACTACCCACAAAATATTCCTGGTTAAAGTTATCTTCCTTAGTGATTCTTTAGGGTCGATTCCAATGGCAAAATTTTTGGAGTTCACTAGTCAGGATTCCCCTCCGATGGGAGTCCTGGTCCTTTTCCTTCTTTTGGAAATGCTTATATGTCAATGTTGTCCCTTCCTGGGTTAACTATTGGTTTACCTATCTGGTTATTTTCAACCTCGGTAATCTCGAGTGTCCCAACTTCTGTCCAACCATCTACTTCACCTGAACAACACCATGTTGATTCTAAGGTTGACCTCTCACCTTCTTCACTTATTTCTTCACCCTCCTCTTCTACTTCACCCGGTGAAAGTTTGAAATCCAGTAACTAGGAGGCTAAGAAGAAGAAGAAGAATAAGAAGAAGAAGAGGTCAGATAAGCAAGAGGCCAATTGTGCAACTATTGCTCCAAATGAACTTCCCATTGACAAACCTTCTGAGCCTTTGCGAAAGGTAAAATTCTCTTGCAGGCTATGTAAGGGTGACAATCTCCTTCGAGACTGTCTGGTATTCCTAGAGTCTTAGAAATATGGTCTCAAAATCTGGATTGACCATCCCCATCGACCTTTGGAGATCATTTTGATGCTACACCCTTCGCTAGCGATGGTAAGAAGAAGGGAAAAATTAAATTCCCCCATAGGTTATGTGAAGGAGAGTATCTTATTCACCTTTGTCCTCTTATGGATAAAGCTTCCAAAGTTTTGGAAAATGTTACAACTCCTCAACCCCAACTTCTTGTTGCTTATTAGAGGCTTTCTTCTAACCCTCTCCTAGTTGGTAAGGAGATTGACTTGGATTCATCTCTTGCCCATCCTGCTCTTCCTGAGCATGACTCTCTTGTGTCTGTTCCTGACCAACCATTGGTCAAAAAGAGTGTCGACTTGGCTCCATCTTCAATTGTTCACTCTGTTCATGAAGAGAGTAGTGATCTTATTGTTCATGTTCTTCTTGTCTCCTCATATTCTCATGAATCAAAGAGTGGCCCTCTCGTCACAGTTGTCCAGGAGAGTCCTTCTCCTATTCCTGTAAAGCATTGGGGAAATCCTATGATATCCCCACCAAGTAGTTCTGTCGTTTCTTTTGATTGGAGTCAATTGACTGCATTCCACCTCTCATCTTATGTGCCTTTCCAGACTACGGTGCAAGCCTATAATATGGTAGTACATGGCACTCTATTAGATGAAGGCTCGTATGCTAACATCATGTCTTCTACTACTTGGTAAGCTTTGGGATCCCCAAAACTTGTGCCTATCACCCAAAATATGTTGGCTTTCAATGGAGGAGCCAATCAACCTCTAGGATCATAAAGTTTCATAAGGGTCATAAAGTTTCATAATTTCCACATTCACTACTAAAACAATGTGCATATATGGGATTAGATTGACTATGTAGGCATTATCACCCACCTTATCCAATACTTCAAAAGGACCATAACAAAGAGCCTTGATCTTCTTACCAATACCTCGTAGCCTTTCTTTGTTCAATTACAACCATACTCTATCTCCCACCTTGAGAGTTTTCTTAGTTCGGTGTTAATCATGTTAGACCTTGTACTTTTCCTATGCCTTTTTTAGCATATATTTTACTTGAAAATGGATTTTCCTAATATTTTAAACAAATTTATCTTCTTTCAATGCTTTTCTTGAGATGTTTTCCCTCTCTCCTCCTTACTATTCATATACAACATCCAAGGGAAAGGTGGAAAATAACCAAAGCAATTTTGAAAAGCAAATTTACCAATAGAAGTATGGACACCTCAAAAGTTGAACCAAAGATATGTTAACTACTTCTATTTTCCCATATATCCGTGGATGGAAAGTTATATATCTCTTCAACTTTGTGTCCATATTTTCCCAAAATGTACTCCAAAAGGTGCTAAGAAATGCAATATCCCTATATGAGATGATGTTCTTTAGTATCCCAAAGTGTACCCAAACATGTTGGAAGAACATATTGGTTGCTTCTCATCCTTTGATGTTATTTTTATAAAGAATGAGAATGCACATCTCGCTAAACCCAACAATAACCAGAAACAAATAGTCATGTTCCTTCCTGGTTATTGGCAAAGAAACCACAAAATCTATGTAAATTTATTCCCAAGGTCAAGTGGGTATATGTAAGGGATGGTATAAACCTTGTTTTCGATTACTAGGCATGTCATGACAACAAAGTATGCATCCTCTAATATGTTGAGCTACATATTCTTACATTTTGGAAAAAATATACACCTTTGTAAGTTGGTAATTCTCTTCCCAACAATAAATGTTTTACAATATTGGAGATATGAACCTCTCTAATGAGTTGCAATATTTGTTAAAATATTATTATACTAAGAGGGTGGATGAATAAGTATAATGACTAGTTTGACAATTTAATACAATTCAAACCATATAAACATAAATTACACAACCTTCACATGAAAATATGTTATGAAACCAGCTCAAGAAAAAGATTGAAAAGATAGATCAATGCCCTAAAATTCAGCCTCTTCGAGGGGGCAACCTACTTTACATTACATAAATGAACAATTCTTGGATGATACAAATGAAAAGACCTCCTTTCTATATATAGGAGTCCAAGGGGTCATAACATAATCAGAGCCGACATAAAAATAATAATGTAAGGGCACAATAGTAACAATAGTAGGCTTCTATGGGGCACAATAGTAACAATATGAGCACTACATGGGTACATCAATATAATAAGTGGGTTGTACTATTAATAATAAGGGGTTACAATAGTAGTATAGGGGCCTAACATGCCCTTCTGCTTCAAAAACCGTTGTCCTCAACACTTGAGTAGTTCTTGATGCTTATGTATAAAATTCTTGTGCTCCCATGTGGAATCTTCAGCGGGTAAGTTCTTCCACTTGATGAGATACTCTGAAATTGATTGATTTCGTAGCTGTCGGGTTCTTGTTTCTGCGACTGCTCTAGGTTCCAATATGATTTGTCCTTCCTCTTCAATTTCTGGAAATATTGTTTGAATTGGGATCTTTTGCAACTTTTGAATAAGTGGCCATACTTCTTCGTCCTCCTTCCATTCATCCCTTGCTTCGTTTATCTAATCTGGTTGGATAATAGAAATAGCACAAAATAATGCTTCCACATCCTC
>APFE030444076.1:33525-72579 GCA_000404065.3 Pinus taeda | reverse complement strand
ATATTGCTCCATTTGAAGTATCCAATTTACCGGATCCTTGCCATCAAACTTCCTCATCTTGCTTTTTCTTGATTTTAGAAGCTTGATCTTGAAACGACTGTAACTCTATACTTTCGGATCTTTAAGTTCTGAAATTGCGACCTACAATAGCCCTCTGTGTCCTGTTTTCAATGCCACTAGTCTAATCCAAATTGGATTTTTCAAGAAAGAGTTATGCGAAATCTCCCACAGTGACCTGATTATAGACTAGTTTAGTAGAGTGAACTTGTACGACGTGCCACGAGTCACTGTTTTGACCTTTGGCTCTGAAAAATATATACGAGAAACTATAGTTTGTTCTCTTTCTATACCTTCTTATGAAAGTTCAATCCGATGCTCAAAGGGAAAGTTATGACAATTTTCCCCAAGTCACCTATTTGGAATGTAATTCAGGAGTCTACAAAAAGACCAACTTCCTCAGATCATATCTCCACAAATATAGCGCAAAAAGTTATGAAATTCAGACCCGAGGTTCAGTGCGATTTCTTCTCAAATGAGTTTTTCTTTAAGCTTCTGAAACATCGCAGAAAAAAAGTTATAGCGAAAATTCCACAATGACCTATTTGGAGTAGAGAAACCCTAGAACCCAAAGCTCTGATAGCAAATGTTATGAAGCCAGCTCAAGAAAAAGATAGAAAAGATAGATCAACGCCTTAAAATTCAGCCTCTTTGAGGGGGAAACCTCCTTTACATTACATAAATGAACAATTATTGGATTATACAAATGAAAATTCCTCCTTTCTATATATAGGAGTCCAAGGGGTCATAACATAATCAGAGCCGACATAACAATAATAATGTAAGGGCACAATAATAACAATAGTGGGCTCCTATGGGGCATAATAGTAACAATATGGGCACTACATGGGTGCATCAATATAATAAGTGGGTTGTAATATTAACAATAAGGGGTTACAGTAGTAGTATAGGGGCCTAACAAAATACCACATGTAAATGGACAACCTTAAGGGAGAAAACCATAAAAATTATTTATATGTATATGTTTGTAGGCACCAACCTACTCTTACATCAATTTATTGGCATAAAACAGAAGGAGACACCAATCCCCTAATTTACATGCACCAACCTGAAGGCAACACTAATCCCCTGATTTACAAGCACCAACATGAAGGAGACACTAATCCCTTGATTCACATATGATCTCAGATAATAATTCCGCACACAACACTAACTATGATCTTCACAATTCTACACGTTGCTCTTTGCTCAATACTTTACAACTGTATCACTACAATTTGTTCATCACAAGGCTGATATGTTGTATAATTTAAAAATTTCTCCTCTTACTTGCTACAACACTTGTTTTTCACTTAAGCAATCAACCTTATTCTACACACCTTGGATATCAACTTCTTACTTAATCATAGATTTTCCTCATCCTCATCACCTCATACAATAATATTTTATACTTTAGGCATAATTATAAGCTTAAATCTTTTGTGCATACCACAAACTTCATTACACATTTCCGTAATCTATTTTGGAAAAGTTCCCTGCAGATGCTACACACCTTCTTCAACCTTCATCCTTAGACTTCTTCATACTCAACCCCATAGGTTTCGAACTTCTTGACTATTATTCTCTACATTATATGTTCTCAAAATTACTTACAATATCTACACTCATAACTTCCAAATTTAGTTATTTATAGGCATTGGGCAATAACTTGATCAAGGTCGATCCCTTTTGGGGTCAATACAAAATCAAATCAAGAATGATGTGTTGAAATCATGGGATTAACAAACGTTTGTACCCCAAATCAAACATCAAAAAGGGTTTGATATCTGGATGACTCAGATTTGTTGTGTAATATTTGGATTACCCAAGTTTGATTTTCTTTTGAATTACCTGAATTTTCTTTGCATGTAAGACATGATAGACTTGGATTTCCTAGATTTTTTTTTTACTTTTCATGACCCTTTAGCTCTAAGATCTAAACCACCAAGCACCCATGACTACGGTCTAAACAAATTGTTTTGGAATACCAAAATCTGGGTCTTTTAATGAATATTCCCTTTGAAGACACCAGATACTTGGATACTTGGCTTACTTTTATGAATTCCAAGCTAAATATGAAGTCCAAGGAATCTTGCCCCATCATCTACCAAGCCACCTTACTGCCACATGTCATGATTTGTTTTTTCCACATGTCATCCACAAAATTATCCAGTTGGCCATCCAAAAAGGCCAAAATCGAGTGCCATGTGTCACCATCTCAGGCTACCACATCATCAATTCATCTACATTCTTGCCAATTGCCTTGTGTTATTATGTCACTTGTGTGCTAACTGGACACCACATGTACACCGGCTAGCCAGGACAAGAATATGGAATCCAAGTCATTATAAAAAATGTTACTTTTTTGTTTGACAAGATAGTTGGATACCCATATATGACATGCCTTTGGAAACATGTGACCTCACAGGAGCTCGCATACTTTTTCTTTCTAGGAATTTAATATGGAATTTGGTCTAATTTGATGAGTACATTGTTTGTGTACACCAAGATGCCTAAATGCCCCCTTTCTGTTAATTTTTGAACAAGTGGAGCGAGCTTACAATCAATATTCCTGTCAATTTCAACTTTATTCACAAACACCTCTTGAAGTTGTGTGGTGTTTAGAAAATTTAGGGATTTTCTCCTTATGCCCCAAAATTTGGGGTTTTTCTTCCAAAATTTTGGGTTTGCCTCCAAATTTTTCATTTTTCACCTTCATGCTCCCTTTTTCTTTAGACATCTTCTCAAAGGTTTTTCCTTTTACCTCAAATAGGGTCACCACTAACAACATTGGGACCACCTTGGATATCAATGACACTGCAACAATGACCTACATTAATGACAACACAATTCCAACAATATTTCATCTTTAGATACACAAATCTTATCTAGGTTGTATAGAAACCCATTTTGGAGATGATATTAAACCTCACTATCACCTTCTTCTACATAATTTTTTTCCTTGTAGTTGTTGAAACACCTCTTTGAAAATATTATCTTCTATATATGCATTGTGGGTAAAAGGATCCATGTGCATAAGAGTTTCCAAAGTTTTAATCTCAGATGTGGGTGCCCTAAAAAAGCATTCCTTCTAGCAGATTAGTGTTTCCCTTCTTATATATGATGATTACATGAAATTGCTCCAAAAGCCCCATCCACTTGTAATGTTTGATTTTCCAAATCATACTTTGGGCTTGCAAATATCATAGTCGTTGGTGATTAGCTTGGATGATTGTTTCCTAGCACATCAAATAGTGATTTTAATTATTAGCAACTTGAATTATGGTGTAGAGTTCCTTATCATACATAGGGTAGTTCAAGACTCTCCTATGAAACAATTCAATATGATAGAATACTTTCTTACCTCCCTACATCATGATCACTGCTATTTTACATCCACTTGCATATGTCTCCAATTTGAAAGGATTTTACAAGTTAGGTAATCATGCAAGAACTAATGCTTGACTAATCTTCTATTTCAACTCATAGAAAGATTTATGTCAATTCTCTCCCTCGTAGAAAATCTTACTATTAGCTATTATGGGAAGGAGAGGTGTAGCTATCTGTAACACCCCCTCCCAAGTCTACCCAAAGTAACCATGCCAAACAGGGTAAACATGAGAAGAGAGGCTAATATGATCATATTAGACCTCCAATGTCACCTTAAGGAAGTGGAATTTATGGAACCTCACTTATAGTCATCCAACATCATCAACAAACCCCTCAGGAGACAAGTTAGCCACTTAGACAACCTGTCACTGGGTCCCACTGCTATTCTGTAGCTCTTAGGTCTCAGTCGCTCTCATGCTATGGGCAAGGGAGTGACCAACAACCTAATGTCGCTCTCACAGGCTTGCCTGCCAACGAATGTGGTCCAAAATTTCCAGTTCTGTGTTAGTGACTCCAGGATTTGAGCCACTTTTCTACTCGGAATCTAGACCTCTGCCCAAAACTTGTTGTAACTTTTATAAATCATTAAAAACATGATAACCATGCTGATCAATAAAAAATCACCCTCAAGACTAGGCTTGAGCATCCCCATCCGGGACTAACATTCTGTCAAACATTTGACATCAATGCAATCTACAGGTCTAGGATACAAGACAGAGCATAAATGACTGAAACAACTAATGAAACATCATCAGAAGGATCACCTCCATCTCCATTGAACTACTATATCATCAATTAGGTCTTGCATCCATCCATTTAATAGTTACAAGTAAATATATGAAATAACCATGACATGAACCACTCATTCAACTATGCTTATAACCAACATAAAACCATATAAATATCAGAGATATGACAACCATTAAATCCACATATAAATCAGTGAAAAAGTAAGATAACTTAGCTTTTATTAATCACAGGAAAATATGACCAAGTTCAAGACTTCCATGTACCACCCGACCATAGACATGGTTGAACCAAATCTCTCTTTCATCCAGTCACCCCCATGCCATATTCCAAGCATGAATGTGGGATCTCATAAAACAACTAATCCAAGAACAACCAAGGGAATCTAGAGGTTAAACCACCTCCACCCTCATCAAATCGTGATCACACCAAGACTGGTGCTTCGATCACAACTGAATAGAACTTGGAATTCCATTGAGAATCCATCACTATCCTTGAGGAATTTTCCATCTCCTTATCTCTCGGGATTTACCACAATCCAAACCCGGATCATTATGCCCTAAACTGAGATACTCCCTCAGGATTTATGTGTATCCCGCCAAAACCAATCAAGGGATTCCTAGGCCTTTGGGAACGAATCTTGAGATGACCTCCGCCCTAGATTCCGAAATCCATTTGACAAACCAAAGCTCAAAAACTGAAATAAACATCCTAACATACCACGACATCCAGAAAAAGGCTAGGCTAGGTTGAAAATCACTGTTATAACTCAACAAGACCATTCCACCCACAACAAGAGAACCCTACACTAACATGAAAAACCATGCATGTCCAAACTAGTTAGGATATCACACATGAAAATGTTACGTACAAGTATTCCTGTTGAAGCTGCTTGACCCTGGTTTCCTTTCCTTGTTCCTTGCTTGCCTTTCCTTTCCTTTCCTTTCTTTCACTTTCCTTGCTCCAAACTAGAGTGCTCCAAGAAAACTCTTAAGTGAACAAGAGAGTGAGAGTGAGAGAGAGAGAGAGAATAATGAGAGAGCTCCAAAATTGAACTTGACAAAAGCCATGAACTGATCCTCATAAGCCTTTTTATGAATAAGGCCTCTAATTTCTTAATTTTTGATTATTTTCCTTCAATTTCTCCTCACATGCAACCTGTGACCTTTCACCTTACTTTTCTCCTAATTTTCTTTATTTTCATAAATAATTGTGCCAAAAATGCCTTTTTTCCTTTTAATGCCTTAGCCCTTGTTAATTTTCCTTATCCAAAACACACATCCAGTGATGCCCACTGAGATATATTTGCCCAACATTCAACTTGGAATAAGTGTCCCTTAACTATGGTCTTATTTTGCATTTATTAACTTTTATTACATGAAATTTTCATCGGGGCTGTTACAAAACCCTCCCCCTTGGGGATCACCGTCCTTGGTTTTAAACCACACCAAGATGTAAGCAAAATCACTGAAAAGAAAACATACTGCCTATGGAGCTTTATAAATTAGCTCGTTGCAGTATTTACAATGAAGAACCCGCTCAAAAGCAAAACATCATGACAAGATGACAATATAATAACCATACCACGTTCTGGAAATTTATAATGCAACTCATGACGGTATATACATCCATATACACATACATATATAAAACATCAGAAAAACATATGCCAAACATAAACCAACATCAAATCAAAACTTCTTTGCCTCAACTGGAAAACAATGAAGGATATAGGGCCTGCATATGATCCGCCATCTCCCATGTATCTTCTTCAGGCCCAAAGTGCTTCCATTACACTATAAATTGCTCTATGGCTTTGTTCCTGAGCATGAGATGTTTCCACTGCAATATGCATTGAGGCTGTGACTGGAACTCTTCTTCTTGCTCCACCTGCAATACAAACCATTCAATAACATGATCAACATCCTTTATATACTTCTTAAGCAATGAAATATGGAAAATATCATGGAATTTCACTGTTGGAGGAAATACAAGTCGATACACCACTGGTCCAATCCTCTCAAGGATCTCAAAAGGCCCACAATACTGTGGTGCCAACTTGGCACATGAACTAATCCTTAAAGAACATTTCTTCGGATTGATGTGCAAAGACACATGCTCCCTAACCTGAAACTCTTTGTATACTCTGTGCTAGTCCGCATAACTGTAGTGTCTACCCCGTGCTACCTTTAGATTCTTCTTTATAACCTACATTTCCTACTCCATGTCCGCCAACATGTTCAGTCCAATAAGTACCTTATTCACTGGATAACTCCAACTGATGGGAGTGTTACAACTCCGTCCGTAGAATGCCTCGAAAGGACTCATCCTCAATGATTCTTGATAACCATTATTATATTTTAACTCTACCAATGGTAGATACTCTTCCCATTTCCTCTATTCGTGCATCACATACATCCTCAACATATCTTCCAAGATGCAGCTGACCCCTCTCCGTTTGACCATCTGTCTGTGGATGATAAGTTGTGTTGAAGCCCAACTCTGTACCTAAGCTTGCAAATAGCTCCTTCCAAAACTTGGAATTGAAATTTGCATCCCTGTCTGACACAATCTTCTTTGGAACACCATGTAGTCTCACTATCTCTCTGATGAACACATGTGCTACCTCACTATCTTTTACTGGAATGAAGTGAGCTATCTTGCTCAACCTGTCGACCATAACCATAATAGAATCATGCTTCTTCACTGTCCTCGGAAGACTTATGATGAAATCCATGGAAATGACCTCCATTTCCATTCTAGAATCGCAATAGGATGTAGTAAACGACTTGGATGCTTACATTCCACCTTTACCTGCTGACAGTATAAAAATCTAGCCACGAACTCAACCACTTCCTTCTTCAGATTCGGCCAATGATAGAACTTCTTTACTGCCACCAATGTCTTCTGATATCCTAGATGACATGAATACGGTTTCACATGAAATTACCTCAAGATAAGCTTCTTTAGCTCAATGTAACTCATCACATAGACCGTATCACGAAACCTCATCAAGCCATCTACCGTGAGACGATAGTCTGCAGCTTGATCCCCTGTGACTGTACCTACACCTGTACCTATGCTCTTCTGTAACATGTGCATAATCTCGATGTATTTTTCATCCTGTTGACCTACCTACAAAATGCTATCCTATAACTTTGTCCCATAAGAGCTTATAACTGCTATATGATTTACCTATACCTTTTTGCTAAGAGCATATGCAACCTGATTCTCCTTCTCGTTGATGTATTTGATCTCAAAGTCAAACTCACTAAAGGTAGCCAACCATCTAGCTTGCCTCACATTTACATTCCATTGGTCAAACAAATACCTCATTCCATTATGATCGTTCATCAATGTGAACCTCCTGCCCAGAAGATAATGTCTCCACATCTTCAATGCTTGTATACATGTTGCTAACTCAAGATCATGCATCAGATAGTTTTGATCATGCTCATTCACTTTTCGTGACTCATAGCACACCACCTGTCCTTATTGCATGGGAACTCCACCAATTCCCCTTTTGCAAGCATCTCTACACACAACAAACTCTTGGTTCAGATCCACAATCTTTAGCAATGGTGCATGTGTCAACAACTTCTTAAGCTGCTCAAAACTATCTTCACATTCCACCATCCATTCAAACTTCTTACCTTTCCACCGCAATGATGTGATAGGATATGAAATGCACGATAATTTCCTGATGAACCTCCTGTAGTAACCTGTCAATCCCATAAATGAGCTTACCTCATCTCCATTATTAGGAGTTGGCCATTCCATGATGGCCCTTATCTTTTTTGGATCTACTACTATACCTTCCTTGGAGATAACATGTCCCAAGTAGTGTACCTCAGTCTAAAATAAGTTTCACTTGCTAATTTTAGCATGCAACTAATGCTCTCTTAGCAATCTCAACAGTACTGCTAAATGTTCGGCATGTTCCTGCTCATTCTTAGAATATACTGGTATGTCATCAATGAATACAATAACAAACTTGTCCAAATAAGGATGCAACACGCTATTCGTCAAACACATGAATGTATCTGGAGCATTAGTTAAGCCAAATGGAACAATAACAAACCCATAATTCCCATACCTATTCCTGAACACAATCTTAAAGATATCCTCTTCCTTGATGCGTACATGATGGTATCTTGATCTCAAGTCGATCTTAGAGAACATTGCTGCTCCCTTTAGCTGATCAAACAAATCATCAATCCTCGGTAAAGGGTACTTGTTCTTGATCGTTACCTTATTCAGTTGCCTATAATCAATGCACAATCTAATATTACCATATTTCTTCTTTATGAACAACACTGGTGCAACCCAAGGTGATACAATGGGTTTGATGTATCCTTTGTCCAACATTTCCTTTAGCTGCAACTTCAACTCTACCAATTCAGGTGTTTTCATCTTGTAAGGTGCTTTTGATGTTGGAGCTGCTCCTGGCACTAACTCAATAGAAAATTCTACCTCACTGTGAGGTGGAAACTCTGTAATGTCCTCAGGGAAAACATCCTAAAACTGCTGCAAAACTAGTTACCGGCTCAACACATCAACGTCATCAATCTCCTTACCCTTGTCACTGGAAATGTGTACTAGAAACATCACACAAAATTTTTTGCAACTACGCTTAGCTTACATAGTGGTAACCATCCTTACTGATGTAGGCTTCTTCTTTCCCTTCAAGGTCCTCTTTTCTCCACTATTATCCACACACTCAATGGCCTTGTCGAAGCAATCCACTTTGATTCTATGAAGGTACAACCAATCCATACCCAAAATCATACTATACGATCCCAATGGAAATACATTCAAATGAGCTACTGTATGCATACCATTTAAATCAAATGCACAAGCTCTTACCCAATGGTGAACTCACTTCTTCGTACCTGTAGGCAACTGTACCAACTAAGATTCTGCATGCACTTATTTTCTCAAACCATAATTATCCACCAGGTCAGGATTAGTATAACTATAGTTAGATCCAAGATCAATCAAAAGAGAAACAACTTGATCACAAAGCTTACCGTCCATCTCAATGATCAATGCCTGATGGTCTGCTTGCTCGTTATCCATAGATGCATAAATATGAGGAGTGATATGACCAACATCACCAACTGTATGCGCCTCCTGAGCACTGTAGATATGGGGTATACCACCACTCTAGTATTGCAGACAATCCCTCTTATGATGATCCTTACTAAATATCCAACATTGTAATGGTTCCCTACCTCCACCTCTAGCCTATTGCTCTCCATTGTTCCTTCTCAGCTGTATTGAATCTCTTGTAAGGAAGTTCATTATCTTTCTCACTTGCATCTTGAGGTCTTCCTCTTTATGGTGTCCATTTTCCTTTATCTTTTTTCGTTTCTTTTTAAGTCATGTTTAGGCTCAACTTTGCACTTCGATTTCTCATAACAATGCTTCAACTTTCAGACACCTCCTCCAACGATCTAGGCTCATTGAACTCAATCCGGTCTCTGTATGCGACTGGAAATCCACTAATGAATCTTTGAACCTTGGCCTTCTCCTCTTTGAGCTAAGGCACGTATCTCAACAACTCCAAAAATCTGCTAGTATACTCCTCATCCATCATAGAACCCATCCACAACTCATAAAACTCCTTAGCCCTGTCATCATAATACCTCTTAGCCAACTAATTCTTCTTGAAGAACCTTTCGAACACATGCCAAGTCAAGTAATCCTCATGTATTTCCTTGACATTCTTCACATCTTCCCACCAAATATCTGCTTTACCTTTGAGACTGAAAAGGGTTATCCTTGCTTTCATGTTTTCTGAGTAATCTTGCAATCTAAAGAATTTCCTCATGCCAAGCAAATAATCCTTTGCATCTTGTGATTTCTTCATATCTCCATCAACGGTAGGTGGAATTGCCTTCTTGAACTCATATGGAAAGTATCCCCTATCATTCCTCATGTACGGATGATAATGATGACGATCATGATGTCTACCATAACCAGAACTAGAGTAATACCTATGTTTGTCACCCCTCCTATCTCGAGTGTCTAACATCCTGCCATCTCTGATAGTGTTAGATCTATTTGACCTATGCCTACTATGAAACCTGCTACCATATGCCCCATTAGTTTTGTCCTGATGTACATGGTTGATCCGAAAAGGTCCCTGTCACTGCAAATCTAACAAACTCTAAAGTAATATCGCACTCACCTTTGCTTATTTCTCTTGTGCCTACATGATTTTGTCATTGGCTACTTTGCAACTCCTTATTTCTTCCTTCACACTTCTCAATGTGTCTGCCAATTCAGAAGAGTGACCCACACCATGCTTCTCATCTGATGCATTGGGAGATTCTATGTAGTCTACCACCTTGCTAGCCATTTGATCTCTTTCCTGCAAAGCATATTATGTCTGCTAAACCAAATCACATTAAACTAATGCACCTTAGCATAATTCGGGGAGGAAACCTTATCTGCAAAATCATCAAATCGGAGTGCATGTTCAGTTGTGTTGACCGGTTCCCTTCAGGATAGAGCAAAATTGATTTGCATGCATGGGCTGCTCCTCCCAAGGCAACATGCAAAGGAATCCCTTGTTTCAGGGATCTATTTTTAGCAGTTGGAGGTTACATGCAAGGATCATTTCAAAAACCTCCCACCAAGTATCACTTTCCCCATATTTGTGGCATGCACGTCGCAACCTTGAATTTATAGAAACTCATCAACCAAACGCTACAGAGCTCATTCCTCACATCGATCTTGCAGCTCTGACATCCCACATTGCATCTAGGAGTCGTCGTCACATTCAACTCAACTGTCTTGGGGTAAGCCCGCTTTTCATGTCTCACATTATGTTTCTGGTGCTTTTTGTGTTTCGCTTCGTATGAATGTTGTCTGCTTGATTTCAGTGAGCGCATCTTGTTGTTTTGACATGGATGTATTGTATGACTGGAACTTACACTTATTAATATAATAGAGCCATCATGTTTCATGCATATGTTGTATTTTATTCTATGCTATCTGGTTTACTCTAAATGATATATGTATTTGTTTGCTTACACATGCATGTATGAAATTTTTTGTGTATGTATGTATGAATCTTTCTGAAACGTGTTGTTGGTTTAACCATCACTTTGGATTGCTAGCTAACTTTCCTTCCACGTTGTGATGCATATTTTCTTGTGTGTTCCCTTCTTAAGTCCGTGCTATCACAGGTTTCCAAGGGGTGCACTCATCTCAACCCCCATGTGTTTGAACCTCTCATGCACCTTCCTTGGATTGATGTAGCTGTCACACCCTTTATACCAATAGAGACATCTTACTTGCCTCTTTGCTAAATTGCAGTCATGGCATTACAATACGACCCACTTCTAGGAATCCTACACCAAATGGTCTGAGGTCTAATTGGGACTTTTTACCAGGGAGATCCCCTTACACGTTGGCGGGTCCAACACCATCAACATTTTGGCACTAGAAGGAGGGCCAAATGACAAGCTATGTCCTCTCATCTTGTTTTGAACCTTTGCATATCTATCATGGAGTCTTGCACTCTACTCCCTCCATGATGATTTTTGCATGCCAAAGATGTCACCATCATGAGGGACTTCTTTGATCTCTTTTCCACTTACATGTATAATGGTGAAGGCGAAGTGGCATGGCCTAAGTTTCTACATGAATTTCTTTCCATGCTTCATGAGGAAGATGGATTTTCTGACGAAAAGGCCTGTTTGGTGCTTGCATACACACTTTGCGAATCTCCACATTGATCGCTGTGTAGCCTGCCAGCTGACAACATGCACTCACTTGAGCACTTCTATGATCTCATTGAAGACACTTTCTATCATTTTGATCCAGACCATCTTGACCAAAAACTGTTACAACAACATAAGGCTCCACATGAATCACCTACGAATTTTTGGAAACACTTCCGTGATTTGCAGTTTTAAGCTCCAGAGAGCCAGATGAAGTTTTTCTATCTTTGGGACCAATTTTGGTATTTCCTTAAGAAATCTGCTCATCCCAAGAAGAAGTTTGAAATCAAGCCTTTCTTAGTATTCTTCAGTGATGGAGCTGCACAATTATAGACAGATATGGTCACTATCACAAGTGACTATCCGCCATCCCTTCGTCAAACAATTCCATCACTACAGAGTGATGCAGGAGATCATTCTCACACATCAGTTCAGCTGTCACATGCTCCCAACATCACTTCGCTTAATTCTCGCGCAGATTTGATTGTGAGTCCATCGAGTTGTCATATGCATTTTGTTCCACAATCCCCGTCTTCATACTCAGCTAATCCTTCAGATGATACTGTCTTGTGTTCTTCCATTATAGACTCTACATTTGTTGTGAACGAGGATCAAGCCATCAATGGAGTTGGTGTTGCACAACCAACATGCACTGCCATTTGTGAAGACTATGATTGGGAGCTTGAGCATCAACACTTGACGAAGGATGATTCCCTTCCATTTGAGCCTCCTCAATTCTTCCCTGACATCTTTGGTGAACCTGCTATCCATGATTTCGCATGTGTAACTTCATCTACAAATGCGCCCATTGTTGATCACTTACAGGACACACCAGATGTTAGTTCATCATTTGACAACGGAAATGATAAGTTATTAATTGAAAATCCACTTCATTTTTCATCCGCCCTTTCCAAAAACACAGAGGATGAATTTGTTCGCTTCTAATCTACCTCTCTGTTTGATTCATCAGATCATGAGGATGCTAATGAAAACAATGATTTTTCTGATCGTGGTTGTCGCGATCCATTTACTTCCTTATTTGACCACGAACATGATTCTATTGTAGTTGATTTTTTGAAGCCACTGGTTTATGATGATTTATCTGACGATGAAGTCGAAACACCCAAGACTGTTAAGGCACTTCAACCTGAGCTGATGGTTACGTCAGGCCCTCGCTCTCTTAGGGTTAGTCTCACTTTCAATCAGAAAATTGTTCAACCACCCAAGTCTCCTCATCACTCATCTGTATGCATTGAAGATCAATATCACACACATATCATGATTCCTCCACTCAAACTACAAGATCCCATCGCTCATGCATTGGAGGAATCTTACATTGCAAACTCACGTGCATGACACAAGTTGTCTTTGTTTCTTTCGTTTGCTTGCATGTCACAGTCAAGAATGTGTGTATGCTTCACAACTGCACGTAGTTTCGCACAACACCATGATAATTCCACAGACTGCTTGTCATGTACTTGCACTCACTTATGTCCTGTGGTCAGTTTTAAATTTTAAGTGTGTTTGTCTTCATTGTTATATCTTTCTTACTTGCTAGTCCGCACAACCGGGTTGCTCGCGGACCAAGCCTTCACCAACATGGGTCAACCGATGCACAGGTGCTTGCATTGGAAATATCACTTCATGTGATCAGGACCATGCACCATTAGCTTAGGAGTAGGAATAGTGTTTGTTTTCAGTTGGTTTGCTTGCATGCTTGTTTTCTTACTTGTTTTGTTTATTTATTTGTCTGCTTGCTTGTTTGGTTACTCAATTTGCTTTTGCTTTTGCTTCTGCTTTGCTTTGTTGTTTGTTTTCTTGTTTCGTTCATAGGTTAGTTTCAGATGAAATAAAGTATGACTCTTGAAGCAAGTTGGGTAAAGCACAAGAGGCCTTGTACAACTATCACTACTTGGTTATGTGTCATCCTAACTCTGTATGAAGAACTTGTTACTTTTAGTCCGTGATATGTCGATGGAAAATATGTACTATTTGAAGTGAACCTTGGTGAAAACACAATGCTTGTGCACTAACTAGTGTCACTTACTCTAGTCGGTTGTTTTTGGGTTGACCCTTGTCATCTCAGTCAAGTAGAGTAAGGTGAGGGGGAAAAACCTTAACAGGCACGTCATAGCTACAATAAACTACTTCTCCGCAGGAACAACCTCTTCTTCTCTTAATAAGTCGGGATCCCTCTTCCACCTCTGAAATGAATAAGTGGTATGCATAGTTGTGAAAATAAAAAAAATGAAAAAAGAGAATGAAAAGTGAAATTTCAAAAATGAAAAATGAATAAGGTGAAAGAAGAGAAAGGCTTCCTGCACAGAGAGGTGATGCAAGTAACTCCGCTGGGGTACTAACCAGGCTCGCTGGCACCGAAGCCATGCTTGTGTTCCTATGTGACTCCGCTAGGGTACTATCTAGGCCTTCTGGCAACGGAGCAACACCAAAGATGAAACTAAGACTCTGATGACTATACTGCTTGTGCACCAATATACCCCTCAACCCCAATTGAAACAATTGTGTTGACTTGGATTGGAATGTGTGTTGAACAACTAAGGGCTTGGTAGATGCTACATCTTACAATCAAGTAGTATGGAAACCAAGACAAATGAGAAATGAACGATACTTCTGGAGGTGTTAGACTTGCTTTTCATGAACAAGGTATATTCAAAGAGTTGGAGTTCTACCAGTGTGTCGCCAAGTGTTGTAGCGGCTACAACTACCCTCCAAAATTTTTCCTTAGCTTTGTTTTGGATCCTCCCTATCAAACTTTCACAAAGCATGTATTGTCTTTTCAAGTACAAAAGCTTAAGTGATTTTCTTGCAGAAATACAGCTTGTCCATCAAATTTTGTTGCATCCCCCTCATAGGTTGTTCCACCGGACTTGGTCCACCTGCAGGTTGAGCAGCTCCATCAGGAAATTGCACAATTCTGGAGGGCAACCAGCCTCCCCTCAAGAAATTGTGCAATTCTGTCTGGTAGCCTGTTGGGCTCCAAAATTGCGCAATTTTGCCTGTCACTATTCACTGAGAAAATTGCGCAGTTCCTCCCAACAAGACTGATCAACCTAGAAATTGTGCTATTCTGGGCAGGAGTTAGCTGCTCTGCCCAGAAATTGCACAATCCCTCTGGGCAGCCAACCCAGCTCCCTCCCAGAAATGCACATTTTTTCCCCCTAGCTGAGCAGAGTGTTGCATGTGTAGTTGAGTTGACCGGTTCCCTTGGGATCGAGCAAAATTGATTTGCATGCATGGGATGCTCCTCCCAAGGAAACATGCAAAGGAATCCCTTGTTTCAGGTATCTATTTTTAGCAGTTGGAGGTTACATGCAAGGATCATTTTAGAAACCTCCCACCAAGCATCACTTTCCCTAGATTTGTGGCATGCGCATTGCAACTTCGAATTTATTGAAACTCATCAACCAAATGCTATAGAGCTCATTCCTCACATCGATCTTGTGACTATGACATCCCACATTGCATCTAGGAGTCATTGGCACATTCAACTTAGGTGTTTTGGAGTATGCCTGCTTTTCACGTCTTGCACTGAGTTTCTGGTGCTTTTTGTGTTTCGCTTCATATGAATGATGTTTGCTTGATTTCAATGAGCGCCTGCTATCATTTTGATACATAATAGCTTGTACTAGCACCATTTTAGTTTTCATTTGCATCTCACTGCTGTCGCATGCATTACACTGTCTTGCACGGATGGTCGCAATTGTGGCGACTCGCTTCACACACATGCATGTTTTCCCATTTTTCGAATCCTACACTTGATGTTTGCATGAATGATCATTCACTCTTGTTTGCACTCATCTCATCATGCATTCAAACTTCTCATTTTTTCAGTCACCCCTCAGTTGGATTGGGCTGCCTTGGCTCGAACTATGCCTTGCCTGGCTAGCACTGGGCATTTCCGGAAGCGAAGGCTCTAACTTCCCCCCAGAAATTGCACAAGTCTAGCCAGGCACTGACGTCCAGGCATGCATTCCGCAATACTTGGAGGCAGTGTCTTGTTGGCCCCAGAAACTACGTAATGCAGTTTGCTGGTTGCATGTCACTGCTGACTGAAATTGCGCATTGAGGAGTTTCAGTCCTCAGCAGGCCAGGCTAGACTGTGCATTGCACAGTTCTAGCAGTCAATCAGTCTACTGACAACCAGAACTATGCCTTGCTCAGTTTTAGTAGTCAGCCTCCCGACCTCCCAGTGAAAATTGCGCAACCTTCATGATTAGTCACATAGGTATGTTGCAAGTCATTTCTCAAGTTGGTTTTGGTTTTTTACTGATAGATTTCTTGCCATGAGTGTTACCATGTCTCTAGGTATCGCAGGTGTTCATCTGCCTATCAATAACATAGGTACAATGGTTCCCAAGAGAGAAGAGTTGAGGATAATGTTTAGAGCACACTTGGGGATGCAGTCGATCAAGTGTCTATGAACTTGCCTACCCACGAAGACATTGAGTTGTTCATAGACAAGGACATCAAGATATGATGACAACAACATCACATCAAGCAGCAACATCAACAACAGTTGAAGTCAACATACCGAATGCAGCGAATGCCAGAGGAAGGTTGTTGATAACACAAAAGCATAACAAAGTTGCAAGCTCAAGCAGATCCACTTGTGATGAAATAAACTTTGGAGACTTAGGCTATGAGGTGATGATGCAACATGAAGATCACGTGAAGACAGAGAATGGAATAGAGAAGTAGTTGCATGTGCTGAAGAAATAACTCAAGGAATAATAGGAGCTGCATAGACGAGAGAATGAGTTACAATAGGAATAGGTATAACAACGAGCGCAACATGCACTCACGGATGAAACTGCGCCTGTAGAAGTTATAGATCCATCCCAACAGCTGGCACATAACAGACATGGTGAGCAGTGTTGTTGATCACATGCAAGGGAATTCAACAACATGGATGTCATTGTGTGCTTGCATGTGATCTAACCCATTTGGAACACTCACTGAGGCAAAGAAAAGAAGCAAGTCCGACTGAAGCTGAACATGCTGTTGATAGTTGATGCGCATGACCACAAATAGACACTGGAAGATCAAAACTGACACTATGCATTATTCTGTTTCTGGTTCGGCCGCACCCAAGAAGACCATGCGCATGTTAGTAGACGAGTTGGATGGAGAAGCCACACCAATTCATCTAGATATAGTGGAGGCAAGAGTTCGCTTCAACAAGATATCACCATGGAGCACATGCACACCATCACGGATGACCAAGTTTGGCATCAGCTCACCACCTTCACCATCACAAGAATTTCAAAGAGTTGGTCTCACCAGAACGGACCGAGTGCTAGTGATGTCTTGCATGGCTTGCTCAAGCCATTTTGTCTCACATGGGAACATGTGCATTGTAATGTAATGTCGATAGTTAGATGTAACAATCATAGAGTAGATGAAGAGTCACGAGAGTAGATGAACTATCACAAAGGGGAATGTCAAGGGTTACCCCACCCTTTGCTATAAATAGGACCTCATAACTCATTGTAAAGGCTTTTGGCCAACCAAGCTTCCGATAGGACTATATTAGAGAGAGCTTGGACAATATTGTAATGAGCCTTAGCGTCTCCACTGCGCAAAACTAGTATATCTCTTTGGAGGAGCATGCGGTTGTGGCTGTAACGTTCTACTGTCGGAACTAGTGGTTAGACATGGATGTATTGTATGAATGGAACTTACACTTATGAATATAATAAAGCCATCACATTTCATGCATATGTTGTATTATATTCTATGATATCCGGTTTACTCTAAATGATATATGTATTTGTTTTCTTACGCATGCATGTATGGAATTTTATGTGTATGTATGTATGAATCTTTCTGAAACAAGTTTTTGGTTTAACCATCACTTGTATTTCTAGCTAACTTTCCTTCCATGTTGTGATGCATCTTTGTTCATGTGTTTCGTTCTTAACTCTGTGCTATCACAAGTTTCTAAGGGGCGCACTCATCTCAACCCCTGTGTGTTTGAACCTCTTACGCACCTTCCTTGGCCTGCTGTAGTTGTCACACCCTTGATACAAGTAGAGACATCTTACTTGCCTTTATGTGAAATTGTGGTCAAGGCATTACTGTATGACCCACTGCTGGGACTCCTACACCAAATGGTCTGAGGTCTAATTGGGAATTTTTACTGGGGAGATCCCCTTACATGTTGGAGGGTCCAACATCGTCAATATTTTGGTGCTAGAAGGAGGGCCAGATGACAATATGTGTCCTCTCATCCTGTTTTGAACCTTTGCATATCTATCATGGAGTCTTGCACTCTGCTCCCTCCACGATGATTTTCGCATGCAAAGATGTCACCATCATGAGGGAGTTCTTTGATCTCTTGTCCACTTACATGTATGACGGTGAAGGTGAAGTAGCCTGGCCTGAGTTTCTACATGAATTTATTTCCATGCTTCATGAGGAAGATGGATGTTCTGACGAACATGCCAGTTTGATGCTTGCATACACACTTCGCGAATCTCCATATCGATGGCTGTGCAGCCCATTAGCTGATAGCATGCACTCACTTGAGTATTTCTATGATCTCATTGAAGTCACTTTCTATCATTTTAATCCAGACCATCTTGACCAAAAATTATTACAACTACGGAAGGCTCCACATGAATCGCCTATGGATTTTTGGCAGCGCTTCCATGATTTTCAGTTTCAAGCTCCGAAGAGCCAGATGAAGTTTTTCTATCTTTGGGACTGATTCGAGTATTGCCTTAAGAAATCTGCTCATCCCAAGAATAAGTTTGAAATAAAGCCTCACTCAATATTCTTTAGTGATGAAGCTGCATAATCTTAGACGGATACGGTCACTGTCACGAGTGACTTTCCGCCATCCCTGCGTCAAACAGCTCCATCATTGCAGAGTGATACAAGAGATCATGCTCACACATCAGTTCAACTCTCAGATCCTCCCAACATCACTTCGATTAATTCTCGCGTAGATATGTTTATGAGTCCATCAAGTTGTCATATGCATTTTGTTCCACAAACTTCGTCTTCGTACTCGGCTAATCCTTCGAATGATACTATCTTGAGTTCTTCCATTCCGGACTCTACACTTGTTGTGAACAAGGATCAAGGCATTGACGAAGTTGGTGTTGCACAACCAACATGGGCTGTCATTCGTGAACTTGACATCTTTGGTGAGCCTACCATCCATGATTTCACATGTGTATCTTCATCTATGGATGCACCCATCGTTGATCACTCATAGGACATAGTGGATGTCAGTCCATCATCTGAAAATAGAGAGGATACGTTATTCATTGAAAATCCACTTAATTTTTCATCTTCCTTTTCCAGAAACACAGAGGATAATTTGTTCGCTTCTCATCTACCCCTTTGTTTGATTCATTAGATCATGAGGATGCCAGTGAAAACACTAATTTTTTTATGATCGTGGATGTCTGATCCGTTTACTTCCATATTCATTCATGAACATGATTCTATCGTAGTTGATCTTTTGAAGCCACCGGTTTATGATGATCTATCTGACAATGAAGTCGAAACACCCAAGACTATCGAGGTACTTGAGCCCGAGTTGATGGTTACGTCAGGCCCTTGCTCTCTTGGGGTTAGTTTCACTTTCGATCACTCATCACTCATCTATATGCATTGAAGATCAATCTCACACACAGATCATGATTCCTCCACTTGAACTACAAGATCCCATCGCTCATGCATTGGAGGAATCTTACATTGCAAGCACGTGTGCATGACACAGGTTGTCTTTGTTTCTTTTGTTTGCTTGCATGTCACAGTCAAGAATGTGTGTATTCTTCACAGCTACATGTAGTGTTGTAGAACACCATGATAAGTCCATGGACTGCTTGTCACGTACTTACACTCACTTATGTCTTGTGGGCACTTTTAAACATGAAGTGTGTTTGTCTTCATTGTTATATCTTTCTTTCTTACTGGTCCGCACAGCCGGGTTGCTCGCGGACCAAGCCTTCACAACATGGGTCAACTAATGCACCAACGACTGCATTGAAAATATCACTTCATGTGATCAAGCCCATGCACCATTAGCTTAGGAGTAGGAGTAGTGTTTTCTTTCAGTTGGTTTGCTTGCATGCTTGTTTTATTACTTGTTTTGTTTGTTTGTTTTTCTGCTTGCTTGTTTTCTTACTCACTTTGGTTTCTCTTTTTCTTCTGCTTCTGTTTTTCTTTGTTTTTTGTTTGCTTGTTTTGTTCATAGGTTAGTTTCGCATGAAACCATGTATGACTCTTGAAGCAAGCTGGGTAAAGCACAAGAGGCCTTATACAAGTATCACTACTTGGTTATCTATCATCTTGCCTCTGTATGAATAAATTGTTACTTTTTGTCTGTGTTACATTGATGGAAAATATGTATTGTTCGAAGTGAACCTTGGTGGAAACACAATGCTTGCACGCTAACTAGTGTCATTTACTCTAGTTGGTTGTTTTTGGGATAACCCTTGTCAGCTCAGTCAAGTAGAGTAAGGTGAGGGGGAAAACCTTAACAGGCACGTCAGAGGTACAATAAACTACTTATCTATAGGAACAATCTCTTCTGCTAAGTCGGGATCCCTCTTTTGCCTCTCAAATGAATAAGTGTTATGCATAGTTGTGAAAATGAAAAAAATGAAAAAAATGAAAAAAAATGAAAAGTGAAAATTTCAAAAATTAAAATGAATAAGGCGAAAGAAGAGAAAGGATTCCTGCACATAGAGGTGATTGAAGTAACTCCGCCGGGGTACTGACCAGGCTCACTGGAAGTAGAGCCATGCTTGTGTTCCTATGTGACTTCGCCAGGGTATTGTTGAGGCCTGGTTGTAGTGGAGCAACACCACAGATGAAACTAAGACTCTGACAACTATACTGTTTGTGCACCAATATACCCCTCAACCCCAATTGAAACAACTATGTTGACTTGGATTGGAATGTGTGTCAACCGAGATAACTTTGACTTATCTTTGTATGGATTGATGACGTATAATTTCCCACTCTTTCTTAGGTGCTACTACTTTTCCCTCCTCATTAAGATCATATCCTTCATATGTATGCAATGGATTCCAAACAATGCACCACACACATAAGGGTCTTACATCTAACTCAAATTCAACAAGAAAAATATGCATTTATAACAAATTTTTTCTTACTCTATTTCATGGCCTTGAGTTATGCTTCATTGTTTATCCATCCCATTGGATATGGTCTAGGATGATCACGAAATTCCAACTTGAGCTTGCTAACCAAATTGATTTTTATTAGGTTGGCCTATGCACTAGAATCAAATAGAGAATCTACCTTGGTATTTTTGACTTGGACCTTAATATGAAAGAGTATCTTCATGTCCTTCTCTTCCTTGTGGTCATTGATACTCATATTCACCTCCTTGCTCAATAAAGTGTACACAATCTTCTCATCCACATCCAGGCTGCTCTCTATTGAGTTGCTTGAATTCAGAGTTAGTGGGCTATTTTTCTTGGCATCTTGCTTAAGGTTATTTAGATTCAACTCTAGATGTAAATTCAAACACTTATCTTTGGTGTGATCATTGACATTGCAAATATCTTAGTGGTTATTTGAATCCTTGTAGTGATGTGTAGTAGATATGATTTTGTTGTCTTTTCCTTTCCACTTCTTCTTCCCCTCCTTGAAAGCATCTTGGTGGTATTTATATTTGGAACCACTTAGTTTTCCTTTCTTATGGCATATGTTCTCCAAATATTGTTCTTGCACACAAGCCTAATCTACAATACTAGGTTTGAAGAGCATCACTTGTTTTATACATTGCCCCTTTATGTTTGGGGAGTACATGTCAGTTCTTGGCATAAATACTTGACATAGTCACCATTTCATGAACTTGGTGGTGTATTATTACACACCCTACCTTTAAATCACCCTGAGGTGATGCTAATGAATCCACCAACCCTATACATAGCTAATAGTGTATAAATAGGAATTGATGAAGGTTTTTAACACCTCCCATTTAGTTACTAGTGATTACCCTCCAACCTAATTGTCATTGTGTAGATTTTCCCCCAAGTTGGTGCATGGCCCTCTAATTTTAGTTGGGAAAATGAAATGTTCTACTCTTTGTTTATATTATGGAAATTGAAATATGCTGCTACTATTGCTACCAATGATTCAACTTATTAACATCAATATCACCTATACTTGCACATTTGTGATGAGTCCATTCCACATCCTTATCCCATATGTCATTCCAATATGTCATACCAGACTCATCTCAATCCATTATGCCAAACTCGTTTATTCCATTGTGTCAGACTTGCAATTATTATCTTTGTGAAAACCATTTTTTTATAGTTGATAGAACATGTCATAGCCCACTTTTATAGATTGATTGAACAAAAAAAGCACATCTCTAAAAATATATAGTCTATTCCCATAAAGATCCATCATCTAAGTTGCCAACACTCTACTACTAGTTAAATGTTTTTTTCTTGACCCATGTCAAATTTTTTCACTTAAATATTGTCTACACAGTTCTTTGCCTCAGTTCCCTCTAAACTTGTTCCAACGAACTTGTGTTCTTCCTCTCGAACTTGTTTTACGCGAAGAGAAAGGGAACTGTTGAGAAATCAAATTATTTTTTGTTATTTTTGTGGGTGAAGCTATGTATCACCATACATATCTCCAAAAAATGGATTAAGATATGGTTTTAAGAAAATAAATGTGCTACTACTGCTAATTTCCACCTTTTGGGATTTATCTCTAGGTCATGGAATATATGTGATGGTAACTCATATTCCTTATTTTATTTTTGAGTTGTAAGTAAATAATAATGTGAAGTATATAATAAAGTGAGTGTAAATTAAATATGGTTCCATTTCACCCTCTACAAATGTTATTTTCATTGTATCATGTGTTGTTTTTAGATGACAATCTTTCAAATGCATTGAGGCCATAACTTGCACTGTAACTTTGATAGTATTAACATGGTCCGAACATAATATTCTTTTTTACGATTTTTTAATATATCGAATAAAATTTGTGGGTTACAATTAATTAAATTACTCCATATACATCCCCTTCTTTAGCTCTTGACAATCTTTCCAGCTAATTATGCTAAATTCCCAATTCTGCCAAGGTCCCTGTCTAAAATTTATGGTCTTCTTTTGTTCTTGTGGTTGTTGATTTTAGTGATGATATCTATCAATAAAATTTGGACACATTATTCAATGTCGATGGCATCAATTTTCTTTATGTCATGACTTTTGATGTGATGAAGTAAATACAAAAACTACACGTGTACTTTTTATATTCTATAATACAAAATAATCTTCTATTTTGAATAACACCGATAAAGCTCAATATTCTCATCTTCCAAACTTATGCAAGTCCCTCCATCACTTCTATGACAAGGTTCCCATCTCCATTATTTTTTGCATTCATCAACACTCTCCTTTGGAGAGGATATGTGATTCTAGACATTTTATACCTCTCCAAAAGCTAGTTATAAGAATGCTTGCTAACATAAATTTATTTATTGATGAAAAAAAGCTTTTTCTGCTATGGAAGGCATACAAAAATTATGGTTGGATCATTATTTGAAATTGTACTAGAAAATGGTCTAACGTACCCAACTTATTAGTTCCAGTCTCTAAGATAATAATTTTATCCATTCTCATCATAACCAATAATATCTAGCTATAACATATCTTGACTTTCATTGACTGGGCCAGGTTTGTGGAGCCATAGGTGGATTTAAAGGACTAAAAGCATTGATTACACATTTAAGATCTATGAAATAGTCCTTTTTAAGTACTTTTTCAACATTAAGTTGAATTGCATTGTAAATGGGAGCATTTTTCATAGAATTTGACACCCTTCATTTGCTAAGATTGAATTATTGAAAAATGACTTGGATTAATGAATTATTAGAGTTACTAAATAATCTAATATACTATATTGTTGACAACACAGTAAAAATCAACAAAGCCACTCTTGATGATGTTTGAATATGTTTACAAGATTCATAGGACAAAATTTAGTTTCTCTAACTTGAATCACAACTTCAACAAGATGAATTACAATGAATGAATCAATATTATGAACTAGTTATTGTTCTAAATAATTCTCTATTTGAGATTGATTCCCATCAACAACCAACACTTAATCATATTATTTACGCTAGTTTAGTAGAATATTAAAATAAATATGAAGAAGTTTTTCCTGCACTTCTCAAGCCCATTATCATACCTTAGGGAGATGTCATCAACAACAAGCACAGAACTAGTCTTAGATATAAAAAGGAAATGAAATTCCACATTTCAAACTATTCTAAACTAATTCAATTTCATAGTGTGGGGTTTCTTCAAGAAAGCTCATCTTCACCTGCTCCAATTCCACATCATATTCTCAAATGTCAACATTGTCACTGAGTTGGTCACATGAAATATCAATGTTTTGCTTTTCATCCTTAAGCGCATTGCAGAAAGCATTCTCGTCACTCAAACAAATGTTCTAGTCATAATACTCTTGCAAGAGAAAAGATTTATTCTAGATGGATCACTTCTTGGAAATGGTCATCAACAACTAAGATGTTTTATCGATCATACCATAGAATTCATTATTGAGTATTAACACATCTTGTTATGGATATATTTTCATCTTATCACCTTGTATATAAAAAGGGGGGAATTGATAGTTAGGTACTAGTTTTGAAGAAATGTCAAGTGAGCCTGAGCCACATCGAGAGCCAAAGCCAACATCTAGAGCCTAGAGCTAGAATCAACCAAAGGTAGGTCAGATTTGTAGCCAGAGACATAGTCATGTTCCATGACCACCATTTGGTTTGTAGTCCTCCTTAAACCACAACTTAGTAGAAGACTTACAACTTCTGCTAGAAAACAATTTATGGTCATATCGAAACCACCATTTCAATAGTTTTTGGTCATCTTTAAACCATCATTTAAGAGCACTTCCATTTAGTAGAAGATATCAATTTCTAGCTAGATTCAAAAAATATCTAGGAATTGCTTCAAGCCAAGATTAAGAAAAAAAATTCTCATGTGGTTATAATTTCATACACTCCCTAAATAAAGACGGGGTTGTAATAGCAAAAAAAAGAAAGAAATCATAGTCATATCAATTATGTTTCTCTTTTTCTCAACATTTAGCAAGAAATTATGGATTGCCTCAAACATTAAAGGTCTCTATCATTCTTTATTTTATTAGATAGACTCTTCATTATATTTTTATAGCGATGCTTCCATATTTTTAAATGTAATGTAAATTATTAGCTCTAGCCATGTTGTTAATTTTAGGGCTAGATTGTTCTCTGCGATAGATAATCACATTTTTAAACTTTTACAACGATTTACTTATTACATTCACCCCATATCATCATAAGCAACTATATAGAGAGAGAAATAACATCAACAATGCAACGGAACAATAAGGAACAACAAAAGAAAAACATACACAATAGAGACACCAAGATTTTGGTCGGAGACCAAGGGAAAACCCCACAAGGGGGAAAACCATAATTAATTTTTCTTCTTCTATTATATATTCATAAAATGTTCAACTAAGATACAATGTACAATATGAAAGAGACATATGTCTTTCATCATCCATCACATTAGGCCTCATAAGGCCAACCTGGGATCATACATCATCCTCATAAGTCAATCAAAGAGGCATTCTCAAGACCTCTGAAAGAGTTTGCTTCAAATCACTATAGATAGTATAGACCTTTGTATCAAGTAGCACTATCATAAGGACATTATCATACAACATTTTCATATATCATTGTCATGTTGTCATACATTTATATCCTATTGTCATACATATTTGTCATGAGAACTATGTCCATACTTCACTTTCCATAATAACGTTTGCATACTTCCATATACATCCATATAACTACAATCTCTACCCAAGCATCACTATTACTAGCACTGAAGATTAGCTCAAATGTTATTGTCACAAAGGAACAAGTATCATGATAAGTAGGGACAAGAATCTCTGACATATATCATAGTCATAGGAGACATGCATTACTGCCATACATCCTGAAGATATTACAAATGTCATTTCTATATTTTTATGTCACAAGAATATTGTCATATATCATGGAACATGAATTATTGTCTTTGTCATACCTTATTGAACAATAATCATAGCCATATGTCACTAAATAAGGATCACGGATATACATTTTTCAACAAGGACGATGGCATATATCATTGACATAAATAATACTCCTATGTATTATAGTCACAAGAATGTTGCCATAAAACACCTAACATTCTTAAACCTTAAGAGACAAATACTTAATTTTTAGGACATATAACCAGTTGTCCTAACACTCTTGACTTATCGTGCATCAATTAATTGATCTTTTGGCCTAGGGTACAAGCCTCTGTGACTAGGGTTTCCTTCGTGACCTTTTAGACCTCAAACACCAATGATTTACCTTCCTTCAAGCTATTAAACTCTTTATTTATTCCTTGAGAATAATCAGTCTACCTTCCTGCCCTTTCTACCCTCAAATAATAGCCCTTAAAACCCTCTAAACCTGGAGGCACGAGGGTCAATCCTTCTTCCAAAATCACATTAATAACCCATGGCCAGTTATCTAAAGTTAGACTAGTGTATGCATAGAAATGTAGCCCACAACTTGTCATCTACACTTCGTTCAACATCATGTAACCTATCTAGATCAACAAACACAAGAAAATACACAAGGAATAGTCCTCCTCTTCACTTCGGCTAGGCTCTCAAGGCTCGAGACTACCTTAGACTCTTTCTCTCCAAAGATGTGATGTGTTGTGTTCTAAAATGAGCTCCAAAGGTCTCCTGTTTATATTAAGAGATGGAGGAGCCAGGGGTTCTCTTATGAGCCAATATGACCCTTCATTAAGTGAAACCAACTTGAAGAAAACCCACTTTAATTTTCTTTTAATACTATTAAATATTAGATATCATTTTTTGGATTCAACTATGTTAAGTAAGTCATTCATCTATGACCATTTTTCATGAGAGGTAGTCGTAACTGACTGATTTCTCATGATTTTTGAATAGTCCACTTAGCACTCATTGCATCAGGTGATGCTCATAGGGGTGATGAAGTGGGATTTAAACTAGTGAAATCAATCACATAGTGTCAATCATCACTTTCGGGGCTTGCACCTAGTAACCAAGACTTCGCAGGAGGTCACCCATCCCTGATTGCCTCTCGCTCAAGCGTGCTTAACTACGGAGTTTTCCCCACAATCAAGCCCACTTAGCTTGCTACCCCATTTGCATGGTTCATGAGGCACAATACTTGCTAAGGTTTTGCAAATGGGGTAGCAAGCTAAGTGGGCTTGATTGTGGGGAAAACTCTGCAGTTAAGTGTGCTTGAGCCAGAGGCGATCAGGGATGGGTGACCTCCCGGGAAATCCTAGTTACTGGGTGCAAGCCCCGGAAGTGATGATTGATGCTATGTGATTCATTTCACTAGTTTCAATCCCACTTCTTTACCCCTGTGAGCATCACCTGATGCAATGAGTGCTAAGTGGAGTATTCAAAAATCATGAGAAATTAGTCAATTACGACTACCTCATGGAAAATGGTCATAGATGACTGACTTAGTTAGCGCAGTTGAACCCAAAAAATGATATCTAATATATGCACTCCGAAAACCTCTCAATACTAAAATATTAAATATATTTCACCACACGCCTTAAAGATTGTTTGTCCAAATAAATTTGTCATGTCATATACTAATAGGAGTGTCAAACACATCAACAATAATATTTATCTTTAACCAATTTTGAATTTTCTCTTCGAGGTAAGATGGGGTTATTTTAGGGTAGTTGGGTTTCTCTTTGGGAAATTCATCCCATAATTGCCCCAAATTTCAACATGTCTTATTATCACACTAAAATATTTAGTATATATGATATGCTTAATATATATTTTTGTTTATTCTCTGGTTATTGTTTTCTTTTATATCGTCATTTGATGTAAAAGTATTTTCATTAAAAAACAAAATAAATTATATATATATTTAATATATGATAATTAATAAACAAATTCCTTGTCATCCTTCGGAATAAATCAAAATAAATCTCTATAAACTAACCTCAAAAATACCAAGCTATATTATACTAGTCCTATTTACAAAAATCAAAGTCTGAACTTTATTAATAATTATCTAAGTATAATATTTTTAAGGATTTGATTTGATGCCATTTTCATTGCGATTCATCCGTTTTTTATCATATGAAACTTTCCCTTTTACCTCATTACTATCCATTTTTTCACACTTTTAGTGGAAATGTCACCTAAAAGGCTACACTGTAATTTTGTGGTTTAATTAACGAATTTTCCATTTGTTTTTGATAAATTTGAGTGACTAAAGGTTTATTTAACACTATTGATGGTTTTAACTAGTCCAGGTCTTGTAACCTACATAAGGTTCTAGTAACCAACCTCGATGATTGGCATGTCTACACGCCTCTGAAAGGAAAACCAAGTCATGGGTTTTCCCCCTAGATGCCTCGAGATGCTTCCATGTCCATTAGAGTAGCTCTAGGTTGGATGGAGCATGTGTTGGTTTCCAATCAAACCTACGGGAAAAATGTTCCAAGGATGGCATGCCTAGCAGAGAAAATCAAGTTGTGGTAATGACCTCTGCTATTCACACACCATCTAGATTGATCGTGGTCTAAACTTGTCAAACAATCCACCAGACTATACTCCTTGTTCCATCGTGATTTGTATTTATTGTTTCCAGTGCATGAAACATTTGTTCATCAAATTCCACTTATGTGTTTTTACTTGTAAAATGTTAATGTGTTTTTAATTGTAAAATTGTCTTTGTAATTTGTTTGAAGATTTTAAAATCATTAGATCACTAGGACAATGAAGGGTTATGACTATGTATTTCTAAACCTCATTTCTAATTAATATAAATTGTTGATGTTGGTGTTCTAAGACCATTTATGATGTTTATTGGGAGGGCCCCCTCAATTCAATCCACATTGCTCTATTTTTCCTTACTCTGTAGCTTAGCATAACAGTGACAATTGGATTGTAATATGTTTCTTTGATTTCATGGTTGGCATGATTTAGTGTTTAGTTTATTCTATGCTTTCATTGGATATGTATTGTTATGTGTTTGCAAAGATGAGATATCTCACTGAAGGCTTGAGAGACATTTCTCAAGTCCTTGTTTTTTGCATGAACACTGTTCTTTAAACATAGTGAAATAATTCCATCCTTTGTGTGTTAAGAGATTACGTGTTGAGAACCCATTGACCTGATATCTTTCATGAATTATATGAAATTATTTCATTTGTTTTTCATATTTACATGTATGTCCCTTTTTTGAAAATAGATACAAAATGGTAAGTCCCACTAAAGTTGGAATAAAGACTTGTTCCATAAATGAGAGAAACACTTAGGAGTATTGCTCGAGTAAAAGACTATCACCTGTGCCCAACGAAATATTTCTCTGAGTTTGCCATCCACTAAATAGTACCTTTGTAGCATTGTTTTGAGTTATTTGGTTTCCGAAGTATTGGTTTCATTTTTTATCATTCAATTAGATATTTAGGTTCTCTTTTATAATTTAGAAAGCCCATTGATGCCTTGAACTCTACACATAAAATGTTATTATTTCACAAATATACGCCCCCAATTTGATGATTTAATGTCTAGGATTTAAGTTATTTAGATTAACTGAAAATTTTGGTTTCATTATTAGGGACATAGTAAAAGAGATTAGTGCATTGACAACCTATTTTTCTTTATTTTTCAGAATTGTTTTTTGTAAATTCATATTTATCTTTTTACTAACATTCTAGATCTAGTGAGATAGTGTAGTAAGATGCAAAAATGATCTCAATTCAGAGTTCTCTAAAGTGTAACAACCTGACTCCTTTACTCTAGTGATTATGTTCTCTTTGGTTCTAAATCAATGCTAGTACTACATGAATAGTACTAGAGATAATAAGGGTAGATTAAGGGGAAAATAGAGTAATTATTTCAGATAAAAACACCCCTTTCAATAAATTGTTGGGAAGAAATCCATAAGAGGTAGACAAGTAAGCAGGACCCCAATGAAAAATCCAAGGCCAATGGAAAGCAACTCAAAAGAACAAATGTATACAACGGAGAAAAACACATACTTCGTGAACCTTCAAGCTGACCTTACAATGAAAGCAATATTCACAGATGAGCCAAATCATTGATCAAAATTAGAAGTGGATTTCAACCCAAACATTGACCCAAAAACTCCACCACCATATATTAAGTATAGCTTGTTTGGAGGAAGAAACGTGCAAGAAGGTGAAGGAGAACCATATGTAAATGAAGAGATTGAAACAAATACAAGAGATGAAGAAGATGTAAGTTTTAGGTTTCCAATTGCATATCCTACAATAACAGTACAAATTAGAATATCCATATGTTAGTCTTGCCTTATATTCATGGTATGACTACTAAAGATCCTGATGCTTTCCTTTTTAATTTTGACATAATATGTCATATTTATGATTATCCAAATGATGGACAAAAACTCAAGTTATTTCCCTTCATGCTTAAATTCTCATCCTTGCAATTGTTCATGGTGTTGGGAGGAAATCCAATTCAAACTTGGGATGAAATAGATAAAACCTTATCTCAAGAAATACCAAGGATATTGTAAATCCAAGGACTTAATAAAATAATTTTTTAAGATGATCCAAAAGGAATAAGAGACTTTAGAATACTACCTTGAAATTTTTTGTACAATCTCCAACAATCAAAGGAAAAAGAACTTGATTGTGATACTATTAGGGCCATATTTTCAAGAGTTGTCTCAAATGGATATATTAATCTTCTTAATTTGATGGAAGTTGGAGATGTTTCACAACCAGCTTTGGTAGAAATTACTAAGCTTTGTAGGAGGTATTCTATAAGTCAAGCCATATCTAGTGGTGTGACTACAAAAGCTACAATAGGTGGTGTGACTAGAACTGAATTAGGACATTATTGATCTTCTTGGTACTGTTAGTTTTCAATTAGATCTTTTATAAGTTAAAAATAAACAAGAATATGAAAGGTTAGCTCTTTTTATTTTTTGTCCTAAATGTATAAAGATACATCAACTTAGAGAATTTCCTCTAGACAACATTGAAATTTATGTTATTTGTGTATGAGAACACTCAACAGAGTAGTGTCCCTCTCTACTCGGTCTTAAGGAAGTATACCAAGTGGATAATTAAGCAACATAAAATTTATGTACACTAGCACCAAGAAGATTTGGTGGTTGAGAACCTCAAGCATACTTTCATAACTTGCATTTTAATTTACTTCTTATAATGGTCAACAATATTCACCATAATTTTTTAATAATGTGTTGATGGTGCTAGATTCCACAAACATATGGGGGATATCGCCGATGTGAAGTCCCAATTATACCTCACAGTGTTTGGAGTAGTAGTCCCATCTGGAGTATTGACTTGGCAACCATAACACAAAGGTTCATCTTAGTTTCACCGGATAACATAAGAGGTTATATACATAAACCTTGAATAAGCAAGTAAGTTGACATTGTTGCAATGTGTGAAAGAAGACCTTCATGAAGGGGAAGACAAAAAGTGAGCCTCTAGAAGGAAGTAATAGTATTAACCTAAGAGAGAGACACGAGTAAAGAAATATTCGTTAGTTATCTAGTAAATAGTTCACATAGAAACAACAACCATTAAACCATATACAACACACCTTCAACAAGATAAGTACCAATGCCACCGAAATAGTTCAATTCCTTAGTACATATGAACAAAACATATATAGAAAACTTCCAAATAATGGTCCTAAGACATTCAAAATAAATGCATGAAAATGTGTTATCTCATCAAGCTTCAATTATAAGGTGAAATATCCAAGTGCATAGTTACAATAGTGAGGCACTAGTTCCAATTGTGGAGCACTAAGTCACTTCTTGCTTCTCCAAAGAATAGTTTTTTCTCATATACCAAGTAGAGAAGCCAAGACTAGCTCTCCAAAGCTTAAGCCTCCAAAATCCCTTTGCTTGAGTTATGAAGTTGATTTTATAATAAGAGGAATGACCTTTCATGTCCTCATGAATATTGGATTACCCTCATGATTGTTGGACTTCTAGTGTGTTCTTCGGACTTCTAAACAAATCTTGAACTTCTAAATGAATTTTTGACTTCTATACAACATCTTTCCATATATGACTATGTGACTCTTCATGTTCCACATATGATTCTTGGAATTTCACACATTACATTTTTTCCTTTTCCTTGAATATACATCATTACATTCCACATGATGATGTGGCATGACACATGGACACACATTGACAATTATGACGACACTTGTACAAGTTACTACTTAAAAATGATGACTTGGACTTCATGATGAGGTGGAAATGTCAAGTTGTCTTTCTTGCTACTTCATCTTGCATTCTTGATGGTAGTTTTGATCTATGCTTCATCTTCCTGAAAGATCCACTTTGTTTCTTATCTTCCCCCTCCAAAGGGTCTTGGATCAATATTGGAATCCTTTGATTCCTCATGCAATGTATTCTTTTTGTTTTGGTCTATGATATGCTTCATATCTCCATGATAGCTCTCTTTTTTTCTTCTTCTCTGCAGGTGTTTCTTTATGATTCCTCGCTATCTTCTTTGAGAATTACCTTGTCATACTAGGAAGGTACTCTTGCCAATGAAAATCGTCCATCACAAAGAAAAATCAGTCTTAAAAACATATATTCTATCATTACTTAGCTCATGGAATGCTCAACTCATGGTAGGCCTGTGAGAGGGTTAAAAGAAGAAGGTTTAATTAGGAGGCACATTCAAACTCATCAAATCTCATAAGAGGCCTTCACGGTGTGCTTGTGTGCTCAAGCAAGAGAGAGAACTCAAGGGCACAAGGCACAAGTTTGAAGCATGAAGGATAATCATTCATTGGTTCAAGATCCACTCATGCACTTAAATAATAAAGGAGGGCATAAGGGCGCACACCAAATGTATGAAGGGGTTAGGGGTTAGGCTTTGAGGCTTCCAAGTGTACTCATGCTCTCAAGAGCAACAATGAGGATGTAGGGTGCACAGTTGAAGCATGAAGGAGAATTTTTATTTTATTTTTATTTTTATTTTATTTTTTTATTTTTATTATTTTTTATTATATTATTATTATTTTTATTTTTATTTTAATTTTTTAATTATTATTTTATTATTATATTAATTATTATTATTTTAGGGTGCACTCATGCGCTCAAAGAACAAAGGAGGGTGAAAGGGCACACATCGAAGGGATAAGGGGGTCAGGATTAGATCCTTTGCAGTGTGGTTGTGCGCACAAGAGGAACTAGGAGGGCCAATACTTCGAGTCGAAGGAGTGTGCTAAAATGAAGGCTCCACGCTTCATGATTGTTCCATGTGATCATTAAAATAAGGATGAAGGCTTTGTGCTTCAAGAGTGTGTCATGCACTCAAAGGCTTCAGGCTTCAAGAGTGCACCATGCACTCAAAGGCTTCAGGATTCATGAGAGCACCAAGAGCTCAAAGGGAAGGATGAAAACTTCATGCTTTGTGAGTGCGCCATGTGCCTTAAGGCTTCATGCTTTGTGAGTATGTCATGCACTCTAAAGGAATGATTCATGCTTCATGAGTACGTCAAGTGATTTTTAAGAGACAAAGGATCCTTAGTCATTCCAAAGTGCACTTCGTTGTTTCGAAGTGCACTCAAGGGATACTCTTTGTTTGGAAGTGCGATTTTTCACTGAGCGTTTGAAGTGTGCTTCAGTCTGGGAGGGAATAGTTATCTCCAAAAGTGGCTAATTGGTCATCTGGAATGTACTTTTCATTGAGGGAGGTAGAAAAAGGCTAAGTGACTTATCCTTAGGAAGTACTAATGCACCATGAGAGGGAGGATATATTAGAAAAGACTCAGTGCATAAGTATGGTAGGAAAGATACATCAATGAGGCTCATGAATAAGTTTTTCTCATCACCTAGTAAGAGGTTTAATGTCATTAGAACTTGCACTGGGTTGAAGGACTAAGAAGAGCTCTCAAAATAGCTAAGTGTGGGACCTGTTAGCCTTAGAGGCGTTTGGCCCAAAAATGGACCCAAGACACTCCCAAAGTCTCCAAGATTTGCTTAAAATCATGCCAAAGGATCCAAGTATGCCCCAAAATTCTTCAAAATCCTCTTAAGGATCATTCAAAGTCAAAACCATTGCAAGAGGAGAGCCCTTAGAAGGGCGGAAATACACTATCGGGAGGTAAAAACACTCCAAAGCCATGAAAAAACCAAAATCACAGGCTTAACAGTCCAAATGCACGACAACTGTTCGATCTGGCCGATCAATGGTCCAGATCTAATCAACGGATTGCATCGGCAGATCTGATTGGCATAGGCAGGCAGTGGAAATCGGCGCAAGACACCGCCGATCAGCGATCGCTGATGATCAGATCGGCGGGTCACAATCGGCAAAGGTGAGTCAGAGGTTATCAGCACAGACAATATGCAATGAGCGATCGTGATCGACGATTCATCGTGGACCGTCAATTGAGCGCGTAGATCGACGGCCCACATCGCATCGACGGATCGCAATCGAGAAAACCAAGGGCACAACCTTTACATGTATATGTGCGCAATGCGATAAGACCCAGACCCGATGGGTTTCAGAAGAAAAATGTATAATATTTCACGTTTGCCAAAGCCCATTTTCAATGTATTTTTGTGTGTTTTTGCGTATTTCCAAATAAAAAGGGAATCATAGAACAGGCCGAGTGCGACATGCGACAACGACCTAAGGGCGGACTCGATAGATAATTAAACCATACTTGAGGACTTTTGAAGTCCGAAAGAAGCAGAATGGGCGGGATTTCTCAGTATTTCAGCATTTTCAAGAGATCAAAAAGGCATGAATAGCCATTCCATCACCTAAAAAAGGTCGAGAGATAGAGACAGAAGGCTGGAAGTGGAAAGGCGACATCAAAACACACGCAGCTCATCCCAAACCGAAAAATCAGTCATGGAGCAGACAGCGTAGCTTGCCCAAAACAAACAGAATTGATTATGGGGCATCTCTAGCACGAGAGAGCTCCCAGGCATCATGACAGGCTGCCCAAAATATCTTAATATGGTTATTACTCTGTCAGAAGAGGAAAACCGCCGAGCCATGCCTGCCTATTGAGGGAATCAATCAGTTAAACAAGACAGAGGGATAGATTAAGACACCTGAAGCCTCAAAAGGTTCAGGACCATTGTAAACAAGCTATAAATAGCTGAAAACAAGATGTAACAAGTGTTCAACTTCTGGAGATTATTGAGACTTTGCTATTCAAGCTTCTCATCTTCATTCTAGCAATATAAGCTTCTTTTATTGTTATATGTTCAATGTCCATTTTTTCTTCTATTCCAAGCTTGCACTTGAATAGGTTGTTCATGTTTCTTTTGTGTCTAATGCTAGATAACTGTCATCTTATCTCTGCGTTGATAAACTAGATTTGCAAGCTTCTTTTACTTCTTGTAGTTGGCCATTCATATGTGTTTATATATGCATCAGCTGGTATAGTAGGTATTCTCCATCCATTCATTAAATCTACAAACTATTGAGCATTAGTGGTCTAAAGCCTTGTAAAGCTAAGGGTGTTCATGCATGTCTTGAGTAAAAACAGAGTTGAAATGGTTATCTGGATTGATCCAAACCATCTTTCATTCCAATAGTTCAGAGAACAATATTGAAGATTATATGTTATGAGGCATCTCTGAGCTGCAACCTAGGAGAGTTTCCTGGAGTGCTAACATTAAGTGGTGCCATTGTTGGGGAGAGGAAACTGAAGCTTAGCTTCCCTGGGAAACGACATAGACCCAACTTTGATGATAGACAAAGTCTAGGCACATTTTTGGTTGTAATCATCTATTTGGTGACTCTACTGGAGGCCGAACCTCTTGGCGACTCCACTTCATAATTCTGGCTCAGTTTGTGAGGCATACTCGGAGAAATCCTCAGAAATTGCAAGTTGACCCAGTACCTGACCCGGAAAAGACCATTAAGGAGAAGAAAGTATTGCAGAAAGGAGCATCAAGTTCAGGTAAACCTAAACAATATTCTATATCTCTTTAAGAAGATCCTGCAATAGAATAAATACATGTTGAGAGTACAAATTCTAATACTAGCAGTGAAGAAAAGCTCTCGGAAATTCATAAAGCTCCTTATTCTTTAGTTTCTCCTTTTGTTGTTAGTCCAAAGGGAACCTCACCTCCTATTCACCATACTCCTTTGGTCTCGTCAATCACTCCTCCGCCTTTTGTCATTCAGACTTCTAGTACTCTTTTAGTCACCACAGTTATGGTAGGTCCACAAGCACCCACCAAAATGGAAAGAATCATAGCCGCTAGGTATGGACCTCTAATACTGCCCACTCCTTTGAATGCTATGCCCACTGGAGAATATCAGAAGTATATGCCTAAGTTCACTGGGACTGAAGGTGTCACCGCTGAAGAACACCTTAAGTCATTTTATAGCTATGTTGATAATCTAGATAATAGTGAAGATGATGTCTGGATGAGAGTCTTTGTCCAAAGCCTAGATGGGGAGGCTAGAAAATGGTTCAGAGAACTGACCCGAAGATCTATAGTAGATATTGAGGCTTTAGATGATGCATTCCTAAAGCATTGGGGGGATAAGAAGGATCTCCTCTACTACCACACTGAGTTTGGGGTTTTAAAGAGGGAAAATGGTGAGTTGCTGTCTGATTTTAATAAGAGGTTTAACCACATGTACAACAAGATACCAACTGAAGTAAAAACCACCACTACCTCTGCTAGACTCGTTTATGCTAGTGCCTTTGATTCTGACTTCTGTTAACTGTTGAGGGAGAGGCGATGTGCTTCTTTGGCCAACATGCAGGATGCAGCCTTGGAAGTAGAATAAAAAATCATGGCTGATGGGAAGCTCAAGGGAAATGTTGATAGAAGGAGACAAAGAGGTGAGTCTTCATCATCCTCTGATCCCAAGATAGATAAAATGACCAAGATAGTAGAATCATTAGCCTCTGAGATCTCCAAATTAAAGGTTGAGCAACACTTTGGGAAAGGAAGAGTTCCTAACACCTTTGCTCCTCCAAATCCAAATCCATATAGAAGAGAAAATGACCAGTTGCAGATTTTGCAAAGAAACAAAGATGCCAATGAAGATCAAAGAGTGAAGACCCCTTTTCAAAATGTAGTCATGGAAGAAGAGAAGTTTGAAGAAGAGGATGAGATCCATTGTATGGAAGACAAAGGTAGTGCCCCTTTTTTGACCTTAGCTGCCTATGAAAGGTCATTATTCAATGACCAGATCAACCAAGAGTTGGACGGTGAAGCTGTTCTACAAATTGAAGATCAGCAAAGATATAATTTGAGGTCAAAGATGAATAATGACGAGGAAACTCCTGTTCATAAAGTTGTTGTCCCTGCAGAACAACCAGCTACTAAGCAGAAGTAACCAACAAATGATCCTATCTTCCTCAAAGCTCCAACCGTAGAGGTAAGAGGCCTTGACAAGTCCCCTTCTTCTTTCAGTTTTCAATCAAAAATTCAGAAGCTAAGAATACCTATGCCTCTGATTGAACTAGTGAAGAATGAGTCCTTCAAGAAATCTATCCTTGAGGCTCTTGAGCCTAAAACCATCCAAGCCTCCACTGACTATGTAAATCTGCAAGATGATTGACCAACTGTTATTCTCAGCCCAATGATTGAAAATTGTGAAGACAACTCCCCATCATTATATGTTTCTCTATCTATTGATGATAAAGTCCTTCACAATTGCCTTCTGGACACTGGAGCTAGCCATAATCTAATGCCCAAGGCTTCCATGGATAAATTGGGTCTTGACATTACCAAGCCTTACCATGACCTGTTTTTTTTGACTCTTGAATAGTGGAATGCTTGGGACTAATCAAGGCTCTAGCCTTCACTTTGTCTCAGCTACCCATGAAGAGCATGATGATGGATATTGTGGTAGCAGATGTCCCCCCCAAGTTTGGCATGTTACTTTCCAGAGGCTGGATCAAGAGATTAGGTGGAACATTGCAAAATGATCTATCCTATGCTACTGTCCCAGTTTTTAGAGGTGAAAGCAGGAGGTTATACAGAGAAGCTCAGTTGGCTTATATAATCAGTGATGAGAGGAATCCCACTAATAATCCCATCTATGCTATTGACACTAATTTTGGAGCATGTATTCTTCATATTGAAGAGTCTCAGTTGGCTTCCACGCAGCTTAAAAAACCAGTTTGCTAGACCACAGAGGAAGAAGGCCCAAAGATTTGGGACATGTTCTTTGAAGGAGCTTTCTCTAAAGAAGCTGCAGGGGCAGGTGTAGTCCTTGTGTCCCCCACACAAAAATGCATTAATTCATATTTTATATTAACTTTTCAGGTGAACAAAACCTTCCAAACAAAACATCCAAGGCTAAAAGCATACATAGATGAGGTGAAATATAGACCATCTCTACCTGATAATGTCAAATGCTGGAAAGTTTTTGAAATAGATGATCAAATTAATATGTATAAATTTTGAATAATGTAACACTTATTCACAGAGATTATCCTGATTATACACTATTTGTGGAATGCATGCATAATACATAACCTCCTCTACCATTGATCATCAATTTGCGGAATTAAAAAAAACAATCGCATGCGCACATTGAAACATCAATCACACATATCAACACAGTATGTAATGGGGAAAGCATACAACTAAAAACCCCCAACTATCTGTATATTATAATGATAGAGAACATGTAAGAATACATAGTACAATACTCCTCACAAGTACTCAGTACTATCTCCACATGCTACACACAAACTAGCTCAGATCTGAACAAGTCACGGGTTCAAATCTCCTCCACTGTGCCTGCCTCTACTGCGCAATCCAAGTTGAGAATAGATCAGATCCAAGTTCGAATCCCCTTGGCTTGTACTACGCAATCCTCATTGGCAATCTCCATCAATGATTGTGCAAATCTCATGCACAACTATAATCACAACTGATAGTAGTCTCACCCTTTCACCCACCTCTAACACTTGTCTCCACTTAACTGTCCATGCACTGAGTTAACTGATCTATTCTTTAGTTGATTTATGAGTTAAT
>APFE030444076.1:10111-33232 GCA_000404065.3 Pinus taeda | reverse complement strand
TTTTCACTAAGCTCCATCATCTTGTTGCATTTTCAACATAATAGGATTTTGCAAGTCTTTGATGAATTTGCTGATATGCACATTGACCAAGAAAAAGAAACCTTTAATAGAAAGGCAAAAAGGGTCAATTTTCAGTTTGGTGATTGGGTTCTCAAAAGGGATGCATTAAAGGAAGGAGGAGATGTTTTTGATGGCCCAATCAATGGGCTATTATTCAAACTTTATTTTAGTTAAGGATTTCAAGCCTTGGTATTGTAAATACGTTTTTCTTTCAGTTTTTATGTTATGCTAAAAAGACTCGATGCCCAATGGAACACTAGGGGAAGAATTTAATTTTGTTTTACAGGAAAGGCATTGTTTTATAGTTCTTGAAACCTCACAAGGAGGATTTCATCCCCAGAAGGAGCCAATGTTAGCCTTGGAGGAGTTTGGCCCAAAAATGGACCAAGACACTCCTAAAGTCTCCAAGGTTTGCTTAAAATCATGCCAAAGGATCCAAGTATGCCCCAAAAGTCTTCAAAATCCTCTTAAGTATCATTGAAAGTCAAAACCATCGCAAGAGGAGAGCCCTTGTAAGGGCGAAAATACACTATTGGGAGGCAAAAACACTCCAAAGCCATGAAAAAACCAAAATCATTGGCTTAACAATCCAAATGCACGACAGCCGTTCGATCTAGCCAATCAATGGTCCAGATCTAATTGGTGGATCGCATCGGCAGATCTGATCGGCATAGGCAGTTAGTGGAAATTGGCGCAAGACACCGCCAATCAGCGATCGCCGATGATCAGATCGGTGGGTTGCAATCAGCGGAGGTGAGTCAGAGGTTATCGACACAGACAATTTGCAATGAGCAATCACGATCGACGATTCAATGTGGACCGTCGATTGTGCGCGTAGATCGACGACCCACATTGCATCGGTGGATCGCAATCGGGAAAACCAAGGGGCACAATCTTTACACGATGAGATAAGACCTGGACCCAATGTGTTTCAGAAGCAAAATGTATAATCTTTCACGTCTGCCAAAGCCCATTTTCAATGTATTTTTGTGTGTTTTCGCGTATTTCTAAATAAAAAGGGAATCATAGAACAGGCCGAGTGTGACATGTGATAACAACCCAAGGGCAGACCCAATAGATAATTAAACCATACTTGAGGACTTTTGAAGTCCGAAAGAAGCAGAATGGGCGGGATTTCTCAGTATTTCAGCATTTTCTGTATACAACAGGAAACAATCATTATTAAGCATTTTCAAGATATCACAAAGGCCCGAATAGCCATTCCATCACCTTAAAAAGGCTGAGAGACAGAGACAGAATGTTGGAAGGGGAAAGGCGACAACACAACACATGCAACTCATCCCGAATCAAAAAAGCAGTCATGGAGCAGACAACGCAGCTTGCCCAAAACAAACAGAATCGATTATGGGGCATCTCTGGCACGAGAGAGCTCCCATGCATCATGGCAGGCTACCCAAAATATCTTAATATGGTTATTCCTCTGTCAGAAGAGGAAAACCACCGAGCCATGCCTGCCTATTGAGGGAATCAATCAGTTAAACAAGACAGAGGGATAGATTAAGACACCTGAAGCCTCAAAAGGCTCAGGACCATTGTAAACAAGCTATAAATAACTGAAAACAAGATGTAACAAGTGTTCAACTTCTGGAGATTATTGAGACTTTGCTATTCAAGCTTCTCATCTTCATTCTAGCAATATAAGCATCTTTTACTGTTATATGTTCAATGTCCATTTTTTCTTTTGTTCCAAGCTTGCACTTGAACAGGTTGTTCATGTTTCTTCTGTGTCTAATGCCAGATAACTGTCATCTTATCTATACATTGATAAATTAGATTTGCAAGCTTCTTTTACTTCCTGTAGTTGGCCATTCATATGTGTTTATATATGCATCTGCTGGTATAGTAGGTATTCTCCATCCATTCATTAAATCTACAAACTATTGAGCATTAGTGGTCTAAAGCCTTGCAAAGCTAAGGGTGTTCATGCATGTCTTGAGTAAAAACAGAGTTGAAATGGTTATCTGGCTTGATCCAAACCATATTTCATTCCAATAGTTCAGAGAATAATATTGAAGATTATATGTTGCCAGGCGTCTCCGAGCTAGAACCTAGGAGAGTTTCCTGGAGTGCTAACAGGACCAACAAAGTAGGAGAAATAAATGCATACTAACATGACTCACACATGGATCACACATATAAATAGCATCAATACAAGCCAACAAAATGCATAGGGACTCATGAACATTAGTCACACCTTGAAATGACAGTAAAGTGACACTTATTTCTAACTGCGACATTTGAAATGACACATTACAACACTTAGAACAAGTTACAACATGAGTGATGATTGTGACCAAAAGGTGATCTTAGCTACAAGAATGTGTCTAGCACATTTTATAATGATATATATGATTTTGTAATGCAGAAGTGTGCGCCAGAAATGACCTTGGTGGTATGCAGAGGTGCGACACATGCAAGAGTGAAAATCAAAAGAGCGACACTTGCAACATGACGAAAATATAATACATCACTTTCAAAATGTGAATGAACTTGAAAGCAACACATTCTAAAGAAAAGATAACATGAAAGCACCACTTATTAAAGTGAAAACAAGCAAAAGCAATAGTTGGGAATGTGAAAGCAACACTTGTTAAAGCGAAAGTGCATAAAAGATGATAGTTGAGAAACTCACATAAGTATAAGTACAATGGCAACCAAAGTGAGGGAGACTGTCAATGAAAGTGTGCATTGACTATCGATATGAGTTGAACATTACACATGAACTCTCTTGATGGACAGTGTTATTCATGTTCAAGCTTGCATAAAGTAAGTGTTCTAATGAACTCATCAAAGATTGTGCATGTGAGTACAAGTGACTTGATAGTTCAAAACTAGGAAGAAGACTTAAACATTTTTCAAAACATAAACTGACCATGGAGTAGCCATAGATCGAAAGATCGTAAAATCCTCAGTAGGCTATAATATTCAAGTGTGAGAAAAAATTTTCAGGGTGTTGATCGTAGTGACAAAACCTGGAGACATACTGGTAGAACTCCAACTTCTTTGTTTAGGATTAATTCTCTAATTTCAAGGTTTGTCATTCAAGAAGTATTGATTCATATTGTGGATTACCTTGGCTTCCCTACTTAACCTGGTTAGAGATATCGTCACCTCCATTCCCTTACTCAGCTAAACAAATAAAATGTATGTTATATCACAATTGTTTCAATATAGGAAACAGATAATATGTACAACGAGTTTAAGATATTCAGAGTATGAGTTTCATCTCTGGTATTAATCCATTACTAGCAGGCTTGGAAAGTACCTCGATGGAGTCACTACAGGAGCACAAGCATTGATTTGTTGCTAGAAAGCCTAGATATTACTCGAAAAAATCACTTTCTTCACCTCCCTGGATAGGAAACCTTTCTCTTCTTCAACCCTTTATTTATTTATTTAATAGGACTATGCTTCCACACTTATTATTTCAATGGACAAAAGAGGGATACAGACTTATTGAGAGAAGAGGAGGTTTACCCTTCAGAGAAGTAATTATATAACCTCTGATATTGGTTTGCTCACTTTATATTTTCCCCTCATCCTTTCTCTACTTGACTAGATCGACAAGAAAAACACTATTTATTTACAATACCAAGTTGAGGAATGAGGATCCTAGAATAGATATAGGCTTTATAGTTCGACCAAAGGATTTCCATTTGAGTGGATCATATTTTCTATTCAGACATAATTGAATTTAAATATATGTAAAACCAAAATAGAGAGGAGGTAACAGATTAGCCAAGCATTGTTGATCATCACAATTACCCTTTTCAAGTCTTTCCACATGTGTTTTGAGCCAAACATGAGCATATTTCAAGTAGAGTCTTACTAAAGAAAAAGAAAGAGGAAAATACACGACAAAGACAACAAAAAAAAATTGAAGAACAAAGAGAATGGAGGCAGAACATAAAACAACATGCGTAATATGCAATAAGAAAAAAACAGATGTAAAGACTCGATGTAGAGTAGGATAGAGGGTGGATGCAATGCAAGGTAAACCAAATACAACTAAGCCTACTCCTAACCTAATCAACTATAAGGTAAATGTTAAGTGTAATGATATTTCCAATGTAGCCATCATCATTCCTAACCTGCAACCACAAAGATACGAGAAATTAAAAGCAATATAAAACAATATGTAATAGAAAATATAAGAACTTTGAAAACTTGCACAACTGACTGAAGGTATTATTTATTAACAAAAGAATTTTCCATACTAACCGTTTTGATCCAGTTTCAAACTTTACCTTGTTGTTTGAAATGTTGATCATAAAAAACCTTTCAATTTGCATGTGAATACACATTCATCTATGTTTTCATTTCTTGCAAACGTAAGATAAGATTGAAACTTATTGTTTGCAATAGACATTTCCATGTAGGATTTATCCAACCATTCAATGATTGGATCTTGATATTCAAAACAACGAATTTGAAGACCTCAGAACTAATGGGAAAATGAATTTCCAATTAATGCATTCAAATCGCAACGAGAATCTCTAGTATTGTGATCATATTGGTCGATTAACATACAAGGCTCTCGATTCTCTATTGGTTCTCTTTGTATCGAATTACATGCAAAGTCAACAATAAGAAAGCTTAGGGAATTCAAGAAAATTATTGACATCGCGAATCTAGGAAACCAATCAGGATATTGAGTTGACAAAATATTAGATACATATTTCAAATCAAACTCAGTACTAACTAAAGGGTTTTATTCATTGAATGATTGAAAAAATTATAATTATTATAGAAGAGGAAATGTGCCATGGGGATGATTAACTACATGATATGCACAAAATAGATAATAAGATGATCAGATTCATAAGAGTTTAATAGAGAAAATTACTTCAACCGAAAATTACCTTTATCTCGATCATCAAAATGATAGGCCTTGAACCCATAAGGATCCATGAAAGATGTGCTTTTCAACCCTTGGTCAAGCTGAAGGGGTGGACATGAAAAGGAATTAACCAAAAAAAAAAACCTTTCATCTGATTATAAATTATATCTTGAATATTCACTTGAAAAGATCAAAGGTCCTTTAAGAATGAACTCATAACCATTGAATGAATGTTAAGGATGAATTATGCGTTAAAATATGGACCCAACTTAGTTTGGAGATCTCAACAGGATTGTGAGAACCTAACATAACCATCAGCATAGGATGTAGTTCCTCAAGTTCCTGACAGGTCTCTAAACTTTTTGATGGTGGATCATCAAATCTGGGTGGCTTGGAAAAATCGACAGGTAGACATGCACCATTATCAACAAATGTATCAATGAAAACATTACTAATGCCACTAGTTTGAACAAATTTAAGGTTAAACACATCAACTTCTTGATGGATAGAAAATTGAAATTCATCAATCCCTTGATCATTCAAGGTTGTACATCTTCCTCCTTACTTATGAAATATTTACAACTGAATAGATCCTAAATAATAGATTAAAACTTTTCATCCTTTTATTGTAGTATCACACCATCTTGTACCTGCTTGCAATCATGACTAGTTGGATAAATATACAAAGGATTTAGTGTTAAGTAAACTTGACTCACGATAGAGTCAAAAGTTGACGAGGTTAAACAGTGATGGTTTTGGGGCACATGGTATTATGCACCCGTGGTATTATATGTAATGGAGCCTATAAAAAGCTGGAAGGACTTCATTGTAATGCAAGGCCTGGAGGTGATAGGTGAAGGCTCACTTGGCCGGATTGGCCAGTGTTTTGGCCAAGGATAATGGAATTTCATTATCATCGGGGTTTTCCCAGATAAACATGTGTGTTCATGTGTTTATGGTTATCGCTGGTTATTTTTATATTTGTTTCTCTCAGTAATTATCCGTAATTTATTTATGTTATGTGGTAAATTTCTTAACAATTGGTATCAGAGCCATGGTTGAGAGTTTGGGATTTGAATGTACACCTTCAGTGAAGGATTTATTTTAGCCCAATGGATAAAAGGATTCAGGCGCTGGAGGCCGCGAAGTGGCGGAAAGAAGTGACGCACAGGTGTAGAAATTGTTTGACAGCTTATAGGGATCAGAAGCCTGCAGGGGGCAGGTTTATGTGTACATACTGCGGGCATGTCTCATGGTGACTGGTGTCGGATATACTAGGCATTGCACTCGGTATCATTGGTCTAGGAATCCAGTCTAACAACGTTGTGATTAAGGCCTCCTAGTAAAGTCACCCTAGGCGAGGGTTTCAAGGATTCATCTCAGAAATTAAAGGCAGTTAAACTTGGCAAGAAGGCAACAAAGAAACAAAACAAGGATGCTCGAAATTGAGAGAAGATGGGTCAGAATAGCAGAAAAAAATAAATAAAAATTAATGAAGTCAAAATTATTGCTTGTAAATGGGCATACTACTGTAAGATCTGGTAAGGCATGTGTACCCCTGGGTAATCACCGGTAAAGTCTGGGTTAGACCTAGGTGATAGGGGCGATGTCGGGTTAACAATAGCCCGGGTAAAAACTTTGAGGGGGGTAAGATCTAGAGTGAGCGGGATTGTATCACTTAGCAGGTTTGGCTGGAGTTAGTCAAGGAACCCTAAGTCAAGTTTAAGGGGGAATTATTAAGTAAACTTGACTCACGATAGAGTCAAAATTTGACGAGGTTAAACAGTGATGGTTTTGGGGCACATGGTATTGTGCACCCGTGGTATTATATGTATTGGAGCCTATAAAAAGCTGGAAGGACTTCATTGTAATGCAAGGCCTGGAGGTGACAGGTGAAGGCTCACTTGGCCAGATTGGCCAGTGTTTTGGCCATGGATAATGAAATTTCATTATGATCGGGTTTTTCCCCGGATTTGGGGTTTTCCCAGATAAACGTGTGTGTTCATGTGTTTATGGTTATCACTGGTTATTTTTATATTTGTTTCTCTTAGTAATTCTCCGTAATTTATTTATGTTATGTGGTAAATTTCTTAACATTTAGGGGTTTTGGTGGTGTGACAGACTTATCAAACATATATGGGTATTGTTATCTCAAAATCAAGCCCTGGAAGGCTGCAGACCAGGAAGACTTCAAGTAACTGTTTCAAACCAATCTTTTAGCTAAGGCTTAGCCTCCTTAGCCTGAGAGGGCTCTTTCAAGGGATTAAAGGTTTTTGATTATGATCAAGATGGCTAACTCTTTGTGAAACAAATAGAAATGAAAATGGTGGAAACAAAATTAACAGGTATCCATTGGGCTTATGGAGTCATATGTGATCTAGTATTAACAGTAGGATTGGCTTTGCATAAAAGTCAAGGCATTCAGATTTCAATATAGGTAGAGCACACCAAACACAAAGAAGAAAGTCAACGAGTATATGAAGGAAATTATAACACTGCAAGTGATTTCTAAGTAATCAAATACTCATAACACTGTAGATAATTATGAAAAGACAACAAAAGAAGCTCATACATTGAAATCTATATGATTCTTGAGAAGCATAAGCCAGTACTGTATTACCAGAAAAACAGAGTCTTTACATAGGCCAAATATCATAGCTTTTTCACATAAATTTCCAAACCCTGTTACATTGCTCTTTCTCCTATATATAAAGGTCTTCTACCTAGCTGAGATTCCTCCTCAAGCATGAGGGGAACTCGAATTCTACTTCTAATGACACCTATTCAACTTTTAAGTGCCTATTAAATGTAATAAAGTGCAACTAGACTTTCTAGAAATCTAAATCAAATAGGAGTCCAACTCCATATTATGCTAATAATAGCCTTAATTATAATCATCCTCGTTCTTTGACATGTGGTCCCTTTTTAGTTTGGCTGTAGTGGATGTTTAAAACTCCATGCTGGTCTTCAATGTCGCATCTTCTCCATTTCCCCTAAAACATAGGAAACTACCCCTGTTTATCAGCCTTAGGTTTGCCTTAAAAATATTCGAATCGAAAGAACCATGCCTTTCATCTTTGATTATCTGATATATATATCAGATTGCCACGTCCTTGATGTGCTGTCAACCTCTTTTATGTGTAAAGGCAAAATTATTTACAAACTGTCTGACATATCTTGGACTCTAGTAAATGTGCTCACTTTATGACAAAAAGTTTAGAGTTGGATTTGAATACATGTTTCCTCCACCTGTCTTGGCCTTTTTGAAAGTTGATAGCTTGAGATGATCCCTTGAAGATACTCCTTTTTTCAAAATCTCTGCTTGTATTTCAAAATCTCTGCTTGTATTTCAAAATCTGTTGACTGATATTAGATTGTGTAGCTTCAGTAGTTTCGTAGCGCGCTACAAAACTGTTGTGTTATTCCAAAAAACATAGTTTTCTTTGACTGGCTCAACCAAAATTTTGTTGTTTTGAGCCTTTTGCTACTTAAACATTCTTTCAATTGCTCCAAGGCCTTTCAAAACTGAATAGCAATGTATGATTATTCAAGAAAGATTATACCAAGCAAAACCATCAAAATTTGAAACATAGCCTTACTTGAGATTTCTTCAAGGAGATTCTTTTAGCTCGCTTAACTGTATCTTATAAGTCTTCAATTTGTTTCTTCATGACCTTGATCCCTGATCTGAGGTTTGTATTGACCTTCCGGATAAATTGAGCTTCCTTTATTGCAGGCACAGTCCAGCTACGGAATTGAACACTAAAATCAACCACCTCAGGAATTTGAAATGTTTGGTCCTCCCACCGAGCTTGCATTTGATTAAAATAAGCCTCCTTACTTGCAAATTTCCTAGCAGCTTTTTTTAGTCTAGCAATAATTTCAAAGTTAGCCAATTCCAGTCTCTTTTTCAAGTTTTCCATATTATCTTCTTCTTGAATGGCAACTGTTTTTCCTTTATCCTTTCTTTCATGAGGCTGTGTCACTTCCCCTATTTCATCTGCACTTGGCGGTACCTCTTGTATTTGTTTAAACTTCCTCGTTATGGGTCTCCTAGGCTTGAATGCAAATTGATCAACCTGATCATCAAACTTTAATTTCTTTGAGGCTTTGACTCTCTTGGCTTTGTCTTTTCCTGACTCTATCAAATCTGCTTGCACTAGTGGAGACTCTTCAATGTCAATGGCTTACAATAAGTCATTTAAGTCTCCTTTTGAAACAGGGGTTTCTTCAATAGTCACTGACTTACCCTTTTCCTTAGCTACCTGGCTCCTAGTCCGTCTTCTTTGAACTCCTTCACCTATGCTTGATTCATGTGCTCTTTCTTTAACCTGGGTTTTCTCTGTAAGAGATTGCTGGGGTGTATCCTGAATAGTCAGTGGCTTGATGGAATCTCTTGCTTGTTTCCTTGCTTTCAAATTTGAAAACCTCTTAGATCTTGTCTCTTTCTGATGACCAGTTGTTGTTGGAAGATCTTTTGTAGCTTGAGGGTTGAGACCAATCTCGTTCTTTAAACCAGACATGAATAGGAATGTATGCCAGTCCCTACCTATCCTCTGGAGTTCATGCAGAACTATCAATTTAACCAAGCCATGGTGGAACAATGAAGTCTCACATGCTTCTTTCTTTAGCTGCACCTTATCACACATTATACTTAAGCTACGGAATAAGTAAAAAGGTAGATCAATAGATGCCTTTCCTGTGAAATGCAACAGAAGTTTAAAATGGTATGAATATACTTTATTGTATCTTCCTTCACAGGTTAGGTACTTCTGTATACAAGTAAGCAGATTGGCATATGACTCTTTCACATAACTTCTAGGAACAAACTTGTTTAAGTCTGAATCAATGAATTCTTGCTTTAGAAACTCTTTGCATGGGTTCATATCAAATTTAAAATTCTTAAACCAACTTTCTTGGCCCCTTGGAATCTCTGTAACTGTGGATATCATGTCTGGTGAGACCTGCAATTCCAGCATACAAACCTTTGAGTTTAGTCCTGTGAAATTCAGGGCAAACTCCTTGGTAACTTGTGCATCACCTCCCTGGAGTTTCTTGCAAAAATTCGAACACCCAGCTTGTTTGAATGCACGCTAGACTTCTTCGTTCTTCAAGGTTATGTCTAAACCTTCAGGCTCGTTTCTCAAACATGTGCCTGATCTGTGATCTTTCCTTTCTGCCGATCCCTCCATGAATGTTCAGTGTAATGGAGGTTGGAAATGCTAGCGCTGCTCAAACTCCAATCTCTGCCTCGCTTGAATGACTGCCTCGCTTGATAACAATGTTTTCAAATTGAAATCTTGCATAATTATTTCTCATGCAACGAATAAAATCATCATTAAGACTGTGCATACCTGGATTTTCTTGGAACTTGCAATCCGTGTGTATCAATGTACCTAGTGGATGCAATGATGGAGATAAGCGGTTGGATATGATATGGGGAGTGCATAAACTGACAATGAATGACGCAACTATAGCTTAACTTGACAGATTTGACATTTAGGAAAGAGTCGTTGTGAAATGCACGAATCCCCCATTTCGTAGCTCAGTCAGTTTAAATTTTGAATTATGCGCTATGAAATCACCTAAAACATATCGCACTACGAAATCACCTAAAACTGTTGCGCTGCAAAAATACTTCAAAATGGTTACATGTGCTACGAAATCACCTAAAGGGCTTTGTGGCACATAGTAACTTTTAAACAAAACTGACACATGTCTATGAGACCAGTGATGAATGAGAATGTCCAGTGATGAATGATAATGCATATTTGACTCAAGACTCCTAAGATTCAGACTCTAAGGCAAACAAACATCAAACTTAGACTAGCACCGACTTTTACCATAAACTAATGTGAGACATTTTGGTATTAGAATTCTTAAGTGATAACAGGTATAATGAATAATATGCTAGAGATGAAGAAATATTGAAAGACTCAGGAGGAGGAGTGGTAGTTGTACTTAAATCATATTGAACTTGAAAGAATAACTGATCAACATCATTGCCATCAGTATAATGGTCAAAGATAGGCATACCAATATGACACTAAGATTGACCAGTATTTTCAAAATATTCAAAATCCTGACAACTTAGCACTTAGGATTTCCATCCAAGGATGTATGAATTAGAGAAGATTCATGATCATTTTGAATTAAAAGAGCATCCCAATTCACAAATGGAGAATATAAACTATGAGAAACATATTTTGAATTGATTCCTTGAAAATCCAAGCCCTCAAAAGAAGATAATATATCATCTGATATACTTAAATGTTCACAGCCATATGTGTTGATGGAAACAAGAATGTCATGGTGATGGTTATCCAAAGTCTCAAGTCGGATGCAAGGCTAAGAGTCATTTGACAGGTTGTTAAGACTGTTCGATTCATGATCAAATAAGAGTAGAGGATCAACATTCTGAAAGGGGGAGGAAAGATAGAACATATCTCCAACACTTTGCTCCTCTACATGTGAAATAAAACTACCTTTTCCTTGATTATCGCTTTAAAAAACATATTTAACATCATTTAATATTTTATTTGGTTGATTAAAAAAATTATGAAACAAGGAATCCTGAAACATAGGTGGTAGAGGCTTTAGATTATCCTAAGAGATAGTCAAGTTTTCAATTGGATCAGATTCAATATTGGACTTATGTACATTAATATGATCTTGAAAATCCAAGAGATCAACTTTCACTGTGGGCTCCATGTAATTACTGAACCATTCCATGTTTTCCTCAGTAGGATGTCGATCATAAAAATTAGATGGAGGTTGAATGGACAGATCAACAATTTGATCATCAAATTTCCCAACTTTAACATCATCAGCAGGGGGCACCCAAATTGATACTAGAAAAGTAGGAGGGCAAGGAACAAAAGTAATAATATATTCGTCCTTCGAAGATTGAGGTATCCTATGGTTAGCAAAAGTTGGGGAGAGAGAATCACCTGGGGGTTCGGATTCAAAAGATATCAAAGAGAGTAGAATCAAATTCTGTTTTTTTTTCCATAATCCAATATAAATCAATAACTCCTCGGGAAATTCATAGCGAAGGTGAAGAAATTGATTAAGGAATTCCTCTACAAATTCACTAAGTTCCATTCTAATAAAATCAATTCTATCACATACATATTAATAATCATACCTATCAAAGGCTTCATGAAGCTTCTTAACAAGTTGCTCGAGTGAATGGATAGAAGCAACAAGGTAACATATGACACCATTCCTTAACTCAGCCTTCAAATGTAAGGGTGAACAACCTGGCCATGACATCTTTACAATGTATTCCATTAGAGAGACAAAAATGCATAAATTGAAAGAATTGTTCTAGGACAGTTAGTTCACTCTCGCCAACAAACTTAAATTGAGACAAGTCATGAATTATTTCTATAGGCATGGTAAAATCAATCTCCTTAGAAAAACATCCCAGGATTAGGATTTGGGATATATACATATAAGATAAGAGATTCAAAACAGACTCAATGGTCACAACTTGTCATTTGGACCTCTTTCTAGTGATATAATGTTGACGGTGCTAGCTACCGCGAACATACAACGGGTCTCCCTAATGTGAAGTCCCAATTAGATCTCACACCATTTGGAGTAGGAGCCCCATTCGGAGTATTAGCACGACCGCCATAACACAAATTTCATCTTGGTTTCAACAGATAAAATAAGAGATTATATACATAAACCTTGAATAAGAAAGTAAGTTGATATTGTGAAACACTGATTGCAATGTGTAAAAGGAGACCTTCATGAGGGGGAAGACAAAAAGTGAGACTCTAGAAAGAAGTAATAGTACTAATCTAAGAGAGACACATAATCAAAAAAATATTTGTTATTTATCTAGTGAAATAGTTCACATAGACAGAACGATCATTAAACCACATACAACAAGATAAGTACCAAGGCCACTAAAACAATTCAATTTCCTTAGTACGTACGAATGGAACATATATAGAAAAAATTCAAAGAATATTCCTAAGACATTCAAAATACATGCATGAAAATGTGTTGGTTCATCAAGCTTCAATTATAATGTTAAAGATCTAAGTACAAAGTTACAATAGAAAGACACTAGTTCCAATAGTGGAACATTAAGTCACTTCTTGCTTCTCCAAAAAATAGTCTTCTCTCCTATTCCAAGTAGAGAAGCCAAGACTAGCTCTCCAAAGCTTAAGCCTCCAAAATCACTTTGCTTGACTTATAAGGTTTCTTTGATAACAAGAGGGATGACCTTTCATGTCCTCATGAATCTTGGATTACCCTCATGACTCTTGGACTTCTAGTGTGTCCTTTGGACTTCTAAACAACTCTTGAACTTCTAAATAAATTTTGGACTTCTATACAATATTTGTCCATACATGACTATGTGACTCTTCATGTTCCACATATGACTCTTGGAATTCCACACATTACGTTTTTTCCTTTTACTTGAATATACATCATTACATTCCACATGATGATGTGGCATGACACATGGAGACACATTTATCATTATGATGACACTTGTACAAGTTACAACATGACAATCATGACATGGACTTCATGACGAGGTGGCCATGTCCAGTTGTCTTTCTTATTACTTCATCTTGCATTCTTGATGGTAGGTTTGATCTACGCTTTATCTCCCTGAAGGATCCACTTTGTTGCTTATATTCACCCTCCAAAGAGTCTTGGATCAACATTGGAATCCTATGAGTAATCATGCAATGTTTTTTTTTTTTTCATTCCATGATCTGCTTCATGTCTCCATGATAGCTCTCATTTATTCTTCTTCTTATTACTATCTTCTCTGAGAATTTCCTTGTCATGCTATGAAGGCACTCCTACTAATGAAAATCATCCATGGAAAAGAAAAAGTAGTCTTAGAAACATCTCATGGAATGATCATCTCATGGTAGCCCTGTGAGAGGGCTAAAATAAGAAGGCTTGATTAGGAGGGCACAATCAAAATCATCAAAGCTCACAAGAGGCCTTCAACATGTGCTTGTGTGCTCAAGAAAGAGAGAGGGAACTCAAGGGCATAGGGTGCAGGTTCGAAGCATGAAGGAAAATCATTTGTTGGTTCAAGATGTGTTCATGCACTCAAATAACAAAGGAGGGCACACACTGAAGGGACAGAGGGATTAGGCTTCGAGACTTCCAAGTGCGATCATGCACTCAAGAGGAACAAGAAGGGGGAAGGGAACACAGTCGAAGCATGAAGTGGAAAATATTTTTTGATTTAGGATGTGCTCATGCGCTCAAGGAACAAAGGAGGGTGCGAGGAGGCATACCGAAGGGAGGAAGGGGTTAGGCTTTGAGCCTTCGCAGTGTTCTTGTGCACTTAAGAGGAACTAGGAGGGGGAAGTGTTCGAAAATTATATATTACAGAGCAATGGAACACATAAAATATTGCAGAAATATAAACATAGAAAATGCATAAAACAACAGAGACACAGATATATGTGGTTCACCCAGTTTGGGCTACGTCCACGGAGAAACAACCAATCCTTCTTTTTATATTATCCAGCAAATTGAAGAGATACAACCTATAGTAGATCTGATGTAGCACCCTCTTCGCTCTAAATCTCCTCTCTCTTCCTCACTCAGAATACAGAGATATATAGATGCAATAAAATTCCCTCATATATAGTGAGGGGTTGCATTCTAGGGAAAAAAACCCTAAACTTAACATAACTTCCACCATCAGATCATCCGCCTAATGGACAACCCAGATTGACTAGAAATTACTAGACTTTTACAAGGAAATTTTGCATTTATTTTTAGCTTCGGGGGCACTACCCCCGAACCCTCGCCAGGGGACCGCTAGCCCCCAGACCCCCCAGCTGGGGGGGATTGGCCCTCACGAACCCTCGCAGGGGGGACAAGTCCCCCCACACCCCCTCGCGTGGAGGGGTGTACAATCTTCTTGGGGTATACATCTGGCTGAAACCTTTGAATACAAAAGATAATCAGGCTCCACACCCAACAGGAAGTTCTTCAAGTCAAAGAAGTGCACTCAAATGAAGACTTCAAGATTTTAGATCGTGCCATGCGCTCTTTAAGAGAAGGATAAAGGCTTCATGCTTTAAGAGTGCACCATGTGCTAAAAGGATTCATACTTCAAGAGTGTGCCATGTACTTAAAGGCTTCAAGCTTCGGGAGTGCACCATGCACTTAAATGGAAAGATGAAAACTCCATGCTTTGTGAGTGTGCCATGCACCTTAAGTATTTGAGCTTTGTGAGTGTGCCACGCACTCTAAGGGAAGGCTTCATTCTTCGTGAGTGTGACATGCACTTTTTGAGAGATAGAGGACCCTTTGTTGTTCTGAAGTGTGCTTCGTTGTTTCGAAGTGTGCTTAATTATTTCAAAATGTGCTCAAGGGAACCCTTTTGTTCTAAAGCGTGCTTTTCCACTGAGTGTTTGAAGTGAAATTTAGCTTGGGAGGGCACAACTCTCTCCAACAGTGGTTACTTGTTCATCTGGAATGCACTTTTCACTAAGGGAGGCAACACAAGGCTAGGTGAATTATCCTTAGGAAGTACTAATGCACTGTGAGAGGGAGGATACCTTAGAAAATTCTTAGTGCATGAGTATGGAAGGAAAGATACATCAATGAGGCTCATGAATAAGTTGCGCTCATCACCTAGTAAGAGGGTTAATGCCTTCAGAACTTGCACTGGGATGAAGGAGCATAATAGTAGGAGAAAGAAATGCAACCTAAAATGGCTCAAGCATGGATCACACACATAAATGCCATCAATACAAGCCAACATATGCACAAGACTCATGAACATTAGTCAAACCTTGAAACGACAACAAAGAAAAACTTATTTCTAAGTGTGACAGTTGAAATGACATACTACAACACTTAGAACACAAGCTACGAGAGGAGTGATGACTATGACCTAAAGGTGCGATTATTTGTAAGAATGTGTCTATCACATATTCTAATTATATATAGGATTGTGTAATGTAGAAGGGTGCACTTGAACTGAATTTTGTGGTATGTAGAGGTGTGACAGATGCATGAGTGAAAATCACAAGAATGACACCTACAACTTAAGGAAAACATAGACAACACTTGCAAAATGAAAATTAACTTGAAAGTGACACATGCCAGAGCAAAGATAAAATCAAAAAATACAACTTATTAAAGTGAAAACAAGAAAAAACAATAGCTGAGAATGTGAAAGAAAAACTTGTTAAAGTGAAAGTACACAAAATATGACAGTTGAAAAACTCACTGAAGTATAAGTACACTGGAAACCAAAGTGAGGGAGACTATCAACGAAAGTGCGCACCAATTGTCAACATGAATTGAACACTACATAGGGACTTTCTTAATGGATGGTGCTATGCTTGTTCAAGCTTTCATAAAGTAAGTGTTCTCATGAAATCATCAAAGACTGTGCATGTGAGTGCACGTGACTTGACAGTTTAAAACTAGGAAGAAGACTTAAATGATTTTCAAAACATCAAGAGACCATGGAGTAACCATAGAGCGACAGATTGTAAGATCCTCAATAGGCTCTGTTATCCCTTACAATTTCCTAGGCTGAAAGGAGATCGAGAAGGGTAACCTCGAACCACTTCTGCTCAGTAGCTAGCCCTACTGAGCATGAGAGGGATCTCTCGAAGTCTTTTATCAGTGAAATAAATTTAAAGCAAATGAGTTTTAGTCTAGATATATAGTTGTTTGTGTGTGGGTGAAAATTTGGATTTTAGGTTTTGTTGGACTTAGGGTTTGGAGCCACAGATAGGTCTAGCCTGTGAGAGTGCAGCAGCAACTATGAAAAGATCTAGATGTCATAAGAGCATGGTGTGTTTTGAATTTTGTTCGTGTAGTATAGAAGAGAGAGTGAAGATGAAACTAATGAGCATAAGTAAACACAATTTCATTAGCTTAGGAAGACATAAACATAACTATGAAAACTAGATATGCAGAGCTTGTGAATAAGAATTATGTATATTTCATTGTGAGGAATCCATTGAAATAAGATATATCATGTAGATAAATATGTATTAACCAATAGAAAACAAATAAAGTGAAGAACAAACACCATGAACTCAGAGGGTTGGAATTCCTTAAAATTTGCTGCAACTTTCTCTGTATTAGCTCAAAAGATGATTACATACAAGCCTCCTCCCCAAATATTCCAACCCTTTTCTCTGAAGGAGAAATGATACATATAGACTCTCTTAGATCACTTTCCCATCTTTAGGAGTGGAATTCCTTGGTGGAGGAACCGACTCCAAGATTCTCTCAACCAACAGGTGAGAGTGAGAAGGTGAAACTCAAACACTTCTTGGAGAGTTTGTTTAGGAGTTTGCTTCCTTTATGAGGCCTAATAAACATCAAAAACAACATATGATGTACAATTATTCATGCCTACATCACCTAGCCTCGAAAATAGTTCTATTACATAAAGAGGTTTGACTTTGATTAATGTCAAGTTGGAAACTAGAAATTTTACATAGTGAAATTTACAAATTAAAACACAGAAAAGTGCAGAAACGCAGCGCTGACTTTGAGCTGATTTTCAAGTCACTTCTAGAGGTCCAAATGCAAGTTTGAGAGAATGGTCAACTAGGCCTTCAAGTATAGCTTCTAAAACAATTTGAATTTTTGAATTTTCCCCATGGGAAGGCCTTCAAAAGTCCATTCCCCCAAGGTCGCTCCAGTAGGGTCTAGAATGCTAGTTTTTGCCACTTTTTTGCACCTTTCTCCAAAACTGAGACACCTATGTAAAATATGAGAAAATGGGTTTTTAGAGGATGGAAATATATTTCTAAAAATGTAGACCTTTCTTGAAACATATTCCTGAGGAAAAAGTGCAGTGCCTCTGCTGATTTTCTGAATTTAGCTCCGAAATTCACAAAAAACTAAAAGTGCTCATAATTTGCTCAAAATTGACTAGAATCTGCAAAATTATGTATGTTAAACCTTCATAGATTCTTCAAAAAGCATCTCCAAGTTTCCCTCATCCTTTTGGTCCTTTTTGGCTTCTTTGAGCTTGTTTTCAAGTTGCTTTACCTTGACATTGGCGATCATGTTTTGAGCCTGGTAGTGGTGTGCCATATGCCTAAGGAATTGATTATCTATGTTTGCCTTCTCAAGGAGCTTCTCCAAGTGTTCATTCACCCTATTGAGCCAATAATCCTTGTCTTGATTGACCTTAAGAGCAATTCTGTCCTCTAGGTCTATGTCTTCATTCAACAGGATGTGTTCTTCCTCTTCTTACAATGCCTTCTTTAGGCCCTTTGTTCTTGGCCTTTTCCTCTTACCTTTCCCTTTTGCTCCTTCTGTCTCACTTGACTCTATGATTTCTTTTCCCTTACCAACCTATTGTAATAACTTGGTTTTCCCTTTTTCCATGATCAATTGCTTTGCTTTGAGTCGATTATTCTCCTGTTTAAGGAATGAAATGATGTATCTAGCTCTCACCATGTTGACTATGAGCTCCTTGATCTGATAGTCTTTATCTTTGATCATATGTTGCATGATTAAAGTCTGATACTCTACCTCTAAATCAACCAGTTCAAATTCATGCTCAACCATGTCCTTATCCCGCATTTTCGAGCCCTGTTTTACTGATGTAGAATGATCTGAATTGGATCCATAAAGAATGATTAATAGATCCATGGCTGTACTAGGTCGAGACAGATTTCAAAGAATTTAAAATAGCGATCAAAAACACCTCTAAACTAGTGGTAGTGGTAGCCAGTGTGGAACGACGAGGACCTCGGTCAAAGCGCGCTAACTGAGGCCCATAGAGACTGCACGAGAGGTGAAATTAGCCCCTGGGAGGCCCAGATCGGGAAAAGAGGGAGTTTTTGATGGGCAATTAGCACTAAGTGATAATCGTGCATCACTAGGTAAAAACCCCAAAATGTAGAAGCCCTGAGCACTCGGTTGTGTGGGAGCTGGGAAAACCGTGGGAAGAAAGGCTAAGCGCTAAAGGCGGGACCCGCTCCAAAGTCGACAATATTGGTCGGAGGCATCCATGGGCGGTAAGTAGTTTTGGTGAAAGTAGAGTGATTCCACTCAGTGCCTGACGCATGGAAAGTGGAGGAGAGAGGAAACTTCCGCTCATCGCGCGCTAATAGATGAGAAAGTCCACCGCACGGAAAGAGCGGATGGCATTGGATTTGGGGGCTCCAGATCTAACGGTTGAGATCGCACCCGATGGAAAAGATGGAATTGATAGAGGGTTAAGTTGTGATTTAGATGAACTTGAGGTCCTCTTTGACCACCAAGGTGGCAGAAGACTCATTCCACGACATAACCGAAGAATTGAACCGACGAAGCAGGCTGGTATAATTCACAGGAGGACAAGTGGCCATCCCTGAGAGCCTAATGATGGTGCCATAGTAGGGAAATCCAAACACAATTGCAAGCAGGATATCCGACAAAGGTGGAAGAGGAATCAAACCACCATGAGCTCGAATGGTTTAAAGCCATGTACAGACCAGATAGAGGAAAAAAGAGGAGTCGGGAATCGAAAGAAGGAACGCTGAAGATAGAAGACAGATAAGAGAAGAATCAGTAAGGAAAAAAGCAGAAAGAGGATAGAGGGCCGAGCTGACCAAAGGCGGTGTCAAGCACCAGAGAGCTTGAGAGATTCAAGCCATCCTTGAGAGGATTTGTTGGACTAGAGAGGTCAAAGAGCTGGCAAGGAAAATAGTTTGTGTACTCTAGTGGTTTGGGGAATCCAAGAACCACCTTGCCAAGCCAATCTATTTCAAAAGACTCATATTGAGCTCCTTCATTGTAATTCTCTGCTCCAAGACACAATAAAAAGAAGGCCACCACTGAAGTCGAACCGGAGATGTAGCCCTGGAGGATAGGGTGAACTCATTAATTTCTTGTGTTCTTGTATTTGCTTACTGTATTTCTCTGCTATTTTTCATTTCAAGTGTCTATGTATTTGTAATCTGATCAATTCGTTGCTTAAATAACATAGACACACACATACCAACATATGAGTCTATAATACCTTCATTTAATAAATCTTTAACTGAGGTCACTCATAGGGTGATTATCAAATCAAGTGGTATCAGAAGTTTGTGGTTGTAAAGTTAGACAAGCTTGTGTTGGCTTAGCTATTGAATGCTCACTAGGTCAAAGCTAAAATTAGGAGAAGGAGAGTTGGTCGAAACTAATCCTGAAATTGGGAGAGTCTATCCTCAGAATACAATGTCAGAGGAAGGTTCTATGGGGCGAGACCCTCAATTCATAGAAAGTTTCCTAGCTATAAAGTCTATGGTAGACGAAATGTATAGGGACTTTAGAAAGCATAAGGATGAAGATTCATCAGGTTCTAAAAAGGATAAAGAAGAAGAAGAATCTCATAACTATGACCACTCAAAAGGAAAAGGGAAAGAGGAAAGCTTTCTCACACCTCCTAATAGCCCTGTGCATAATAAGAAAGCATCTTGATTAAGCTAAATGTTAAATTCGATTTTCCTATATATGATGGATAACTAAATGCTGAAAAGTTGGACAATTGGATAAGACAAATTGATGTGTATTGCAGAGTACAGAACATTGATTCAAACAAGAGAAAAATTAAGCTGGCAAGCCTATGCCTAGGAGGCACTACCTTGGTTTGGTGGGAAGGCAGAACCCAAGTTGACATGAAAAGACATGGTAAGACTATCTCTATCCGGAGTGACTTTGTTTCTGTAATCAAGAAGCAATTCTATCCATTGGCCTACATGTAACAAGCCATGACGAGTTGGAAAACTCTTTAGTAGTTGAAAGGGCAAAGTGTGCAAGGGTATACTCAAGAATTTAGAAAGGGAGCATTGATTCTAGGGATCTCATTAGACTCACCAGAGACTCTTTTGAAGTACATTGGTGGTCTACACAGCTACATGAGGCATACCATCCTCATGTTTAATCCCACTAGTATAGATGAGGTACCTATCCAAGCTACTCATCCAGAAGCTAGAGGAAGGAATGGAAATCTAGAAGTTGGGGGACCATCCAAACCCACTACAAGCAAAAGCAAGGAGAAAAGAAAGCAGAAGTGGAAGGCAAGGAAGGCTAACACTACACAGAAAAGCAAAGCTTCATGCACTCACTGTAAAAAGGAGGGGCATGATGATGAGCATTGTTGGATTCTACATCTAAAGCTGAGACCTAAGAAGTCTGAGGGCAAGAAAAAGAAGACTACTACAACTATTCAGAAAGATTTTGGGTCAGACTCGGGAGATGAAACAATTATTTCAACCACAGGTATAAAAGGTAAGAATTTTGAAGCATCTACTATTAATTCTGCTCAAACTATTATTGATGAAGAACATGAGAGAAAAAGACATGAGCTTTTCCATATTCGAGTTATTTCCAAATATCAAAAGATTGATACTTTGTTTAATAGTGGCTACAAGTAAATTTTATTTCTGAAGCAATTGTAAAGAAATTGGGATTAACAACTACACCTCATAAGAAACCATACCCATTAGGATGGTTGAATGATAAAGCACAACTACAAGTGACTAGACAGTGCAAACTTAAGTTTTCTTTTGGGTCAGCATTTGTAGATGAGGTTAAGTTAGACATAATTCCTTTGGATATATGTGGAATTGTTTTAGGAAGTCCTGACTTGTATGATAGAAAAGCTATTTTCTATAGAGTTGAGAACAAGTATCTACTTGTTAAACATGGAATTGAATACTTTGTAAGAGCTCATAAGCTCAAGGATAATTATACTCTCATAAACTCAGGGCAGATGAAAAGAATGATAAATTCATGCAAGCAATTCTTACTAATGGTTGTAAAGGAAAAGAAACCTAATCAAACCAATGTATTTGAGGGCTGTAATGCTAAGCAACAAGCTAATTTAGAAAAGATTGTTTTAGAGTATGATGTCCTGTTTCAAGAACCTAAAGGTCTGCCACCCAAAAAGGAAATAGTAGATGATATTATTTTGTAGCAAGATGTTCCACTGCCTAACATTGGAATGTACAGGTTGTCTGCTTTAGAGAATGCTGAAATCAAAAAGCAGGTGCAGGAGTTGCTTGAGAAGGGGTTTATCAGGCCTAGCACATGACCATGTGGGTCACCAATCGTTTTGATGAGAAAGAAAGATGGCTTGTGGAGAATGTGCATTGACTATTGAGCACTGAATAAGATAACAATAAAAAATCGTTATCCCCTTCCTCACGTAGACGATCTTTTAAATCAATTGAAGGAAGTTGTTTATTTCACCAAGCTGGACTTGCATAGTGGATACCATCAGGTCAGAGTTGCAGAGAAAGATGCACGGAAGACTGCTTTCAAAACAAAGCAGGGATTGTATGAGTGGCTGGTTATGCCTTTTGGCTTGACCAATGCCCATGCTACTTTCATGAGATTAATGAATGATGTACTCATGCCTTTTCTTGATGATTTTGTTATTGTATATCTGGATGAAATTCTGATTTTTAGCAAAACGTGGGAGGAACACTTAAAGCATGTTAAGCAGATATTACATGTTTTGAAAAGAGAAAAAATTTATGTTAAACTTTCAAAATGTGAATTTGGCAAAACATCTCTAAATTACTTGGGTCATATAGTAGGGGGTGGTGAATTGAAAATAGATCCCTCTAAAGTGGCAGTCATTGTAAACTGGCTTAAACCCAAGTCTGCCACAGAAGTGAGAAGCTTCTTAGGAGCAACACAATATTGGAGGAAGTTCATCTCTAATTTTTCCTCAATTGCAGCTCCCTTACATGCTTTGACAGGATTGAACAAGGTGTTTCAGTGGGGAGGCAAACATCAGAAATCCTTTGACACCTTGCAAGAAAGGATTAGTACAACACCTGTACTAGCACTGCCTGATCTACAAAGATCATTTGAGATCCAAACAGATGCCAGTGACTATGCCATGGGAGCAGTGTTGACATAGCACGGTAAACCCATATGTTATCATTCAGAGACTTTTAACTTGCAGTAGTTAACTATCCTACATATGATAAAGAATTGTATGCATTAGTTCAGAGTGTGAAAAAGTGGAAAAGTTACGTAATGGGAAAAGAGATAGTAATACATACTGATCATCAACCACTTCAATATTTGCACTCCCAAACTAAGTTGCAACAATCCAGACATTAACGATGGATGGGTTTTCTACAACAGTTTCATTTAGTCATCAGATATAAAAAGGGCATACATAACAAAGTTGCAGACATGTTGTCTAGACCCATTATAAATGCATCTAC
>APFE030444074.1:5096-42327 GCA_000404065.3 Pinus taeda | reverse complement strand
TGTTTCTGTGACTACTCCAGGTTCCAATATGATTTTTCCTTCCTCTTCAATTTCTGGAAATATTGTTTGAATTGGGATCTTTTGCAACTTTTGAATAAGTGGCCATACTTCTTCATCCTTCTTCTATTCATCCCTTGCTTCGTTTATCCAATCTGGTTGGATAATAGAAATAGCACAAAACAATGCTTTACAAGATATGGTCTGATTCATTTCTTCTTTCTCTAGGGTGGGGTCCTGGCATATATCCTCTTCTTTTGATGTTTCTTGATCCTTTTCTTCTTCCTCTTCACAATCTATGTAGAATAATTTCTTCTTAGCACACTTATGACCTTTAGTGTATTTACTATCACAACTGTAACAAAGCCCTTTTGTTCTTTTTTCTTCCAATTGTTGTGGTGTCGACCTTATAGGTTGTGGAAGACTAGGGACAACACTTCCATCTTTATAGTTGTGAGTGGTATGCTTCTCGGTTGCCATAATTTTTCTTTCCATTTTCCTTGCTAACCTAAATGCATTCTCTAATGAATCAGGTTCCCAAAGGCGAACATCATGTTGGATATTATCCTTTAAAGACCCTATGAACACATCAATCCTATGCTCTTCTAGAATATCTTTTACCCTTATGTTCAATTTTTGGAACTCCTCAATGTGCTCCATTATTGAACCTTTTTGTTTGAGACTTATCAATTGGCTAAAAAATGTTTTTCTTTTTGTATCCTCATAATGTGCCATCAATTCTTCTGTAAAAATTGCCCAAGTGATAAATTGTTTACGAGAGCAAAGCCATTGATACCATACAAACTGATTTGGTTCCAAATATAAAGTTGGCATACGTACCTTTTGTGTGTTTTGCACATTATTGAGATCGAGAAATTGCTCCATCTGTAATATCCATGTTGCGGGATCCTTGCCATCAAACTTCTTCATATCAATTTTTAGAATATGATGGTTCTTCGATCCCACATTAGTGTCTATGGAATCATGATTAACATTTCTTTTGTTCTCATCATGAGTTTCCTTTACTACCCTTTCACCCTAAGTGACCATTTCTTGTAGCAACTTATTCATATTTATCTTCAATTCGTCCATGTCTGTCTTCAAATCTGTCTTCAAATCGTCCATGTCTGTCTTCAAATATGTCTTCCAATTGTCCATCTTAGCTTCCACACCCTTTATCTTAGATTCCATTCCATTTATCTTAGCTTCTGTTAGCTTTTGTGAGGCTGACATTTTTTGCACTTGGTCTTGTAATTTTTATATATCATGTAGCATTTCTTCCTATTCTTCATGAGTCATGCTAGAGCTTTCAGGTTCCTTACTAGGTGTTTGCATTTTCTTTTCTTGGGGCATCAGTTACCGATATAATGCTCTACTATCCCTTTGAATTCCTTCAAAATAAATTTTCAAACCAATCTTAAGCAAAAATTTAAAAAAATCTACACACCTTTTTTTTTCTTTGTAGGAGCTCAATATTGTCTCTTATGTATCTCTGAACTTTCAGAACATCCAGTTCTGAAATTGCAACCTGTGGTAGCCCTCCATGTCCTCTTTCCAATGCCACCAGTCTGACCCCAATTGGATTCTCCAATGACGAGTCATGCCAAATCTCCCACAGTGACCTGATTATAGACCTTTTAAGAAGAGTGAACTTGTATGAAGTGCCATGTGTCACCAGTTGGACCTCTGGCTCTAAAAAATATATAGAAGAAACTACAGTCCGTCCTCTTTCTGTACCTTTTTGTGAAATTTCAATCCGATTCTCAGAGAGAATGTTATGACGATTTTCCCTAGGTCACTTGTTTGGAATGTAATTCAGGAGTCTGCAAAAAGACCAAATTCCTTAGAACATATCTCCGCAAATATAGCATGAAAAGCTTTGAAATTCGGACTTGAGCTGCAGGCGCTGTCTTCTCAAATGGGTTTTTTTTTGTCCGACTTCTAAAGCATCGCAGAAAAAAAGTTATAGCGAAAATTCCACGATGACCTATTTGGAGCAGCGAAACCCTAGAACTTGGCTCTGATACCAAATGTTATGAAATTAGCTCAAGAAAAGATAGAAAAGATAGATAAACACCTTATAATTCAGCCTCTTTGAGGGGGAAACCTCCTTTACATTACATAAATGAACATTTCTTGGATGATACAAATGAAAAGACCTCCTTTCTATATATAGGAGTCTAAGGGGTCATAACATAATCAGAGTCAACATAACAACAATAATGTAAGGGCACAATAATAACAATTGTGGGCTTCTACGGGGCACAATAGTAACAATATGGGCACTACATGGGTACATCAATATAATATGTGGGTTGTACTAATAACAATCAGGGGTTACACTAGTAGTATAGGAGCCTAACAATGGTAGTATTGTTTATGTTTTTGGAAGTTAGAGTATGGGATCTTGGTGTAAGATGCCTATGTTTGTTAAATATTTACATATTTAACTATAGGTTAACATGTGTATGGAGTGAGAAAGTTTCTAGGAAGTTGTTTCCTTGAAGGAGAAACTAGCCATTCCATTTCACCAGTTTATGTAATCTTCTCTTCTTGATATTGAGCATAATGAGAATGGGTCATGCCTTTAGAGTTGATCCAAGGAGATGGAGCCTAGGTGGGGCGAACTCCTTTATCAATGGGTAGTGTATTACCATTTGATGCATGCTTCTGTTTCAGTGTTTTGGTTTCATGTTTTAAGTTTTCTTCATGAAACTAACTTAAGTAAAAACACATAAAATACATGATTTTACTTGCTATTTTGGAGTCAAACCTCAAGCACATTTTTATATTTTTATGAGGGGAATCAACATAATGTTACTAATCTAGCCCAATTCGTATCACTACTGCATATTCTTGTTTCTCCAATATATTATATTTCAGCTCAGCATCTCTAAGGACTTGGCTGAAGAAGGAAATGTGTTGTTCATAACCCTCTTTATTTTTCTGTAGAAATAGTGCAAAAATAACATGTGGGGATGTGAAAGAAATGATGTAGAGAGGCACTGAATAGAAGAGGTTGACTAGTACTAGGGCCTCGGCCAAGGGTTATTTAATTTTGATGAAAGAACCTCTAGGGGAAGAGCTCCACCTGACTTCATCTTCCTTCTTCAGAATTTCCATAATACCCCTAACAATTTCTATGTAGTTGGGTATGAACCTCCTCAAAAAATGTATTCTCCTGAGAAAGGATTGAACCTCTTTCTTTTTTCTGGGCAAAGGAATATGGCTGTAGGATTTGACTCATTGAGGATCGATCTTTACTCCTTCATATGCTACTATGTGTTGCGGAGGTAAATCCCCTCTGCGGACAGAGGTGGGTCCCACTAGCCCCACAGGGGTCTAGCAACAATCAATCACGCTGCATGCAAGTTCCTAGCTATATAATTTAGAAGTCGATCAGGGAGACCAACCTGGGATCCAACGCTTGTTTGTTGTGGGAGAAGTGTCGCTCCTGTCCTCTATCTCCGGCCGGTCGCTATCCGCGCATAGACACCTGCACAAATGAAGAATAACCCACAAACAAGCATAAAATCCAAAAACATACAGCTATGTACCAGTCAAGCAAGATACAATTCACATATTACCAGTATAACACATGAATGAAACCATAATGACAGTCGCTTATCATTAAATAGAAATGAGAGAAGAAATTACAACCACTTAAGGCTTGACACTGTAAAACTCCTCTAGCTGGGTGGGCAGTCAGTCTGACACGTCTTGCAAAGTCACTTTCTCTCTCCACAATCCGGCAGCATAACCTTTCTTTCAACTTTTAGCTCAAAAGTATCTCTCTCTCACTAGCTTGTTTGCTCTTTTGCTTTAGCCTCCAAAAACTAGCCTGTTCATTATGGGGAGACAGGTTTTTATAGATAAAGGGAGAGGAGATATGCGTTGTATGTGGACACATTCTGAGTTTTGGTAATGCCTCATAATAGCCATTGCCTTGGATAGAAAAGCCGAAGCCCGGCTGCTTTTATGGGCTTTTTCCTTCAGGGAACTGAGTGAGTCGCAGGGGAAAAAGCATTCTAGCATGCGCTGGCCAAAAATCATGCCCAAATTGTGTGGCGCGGGCCGTGCTCTGGGACAGAGCGCTTATGGGCGCACCCTCTTTGTAAGGACTGAGCCATTGGCATGGGGTAATATACTGTGGACCCGCGCTAATGGGAAAAAGGCATTTTCCAAGGTTAATCTTCAGAGGGTGTCTTCAGGGTTATTGAACTTCATGCTCAAGAGGCCTCAATGAAAGTGTTTTCAAGTTATGTCACTGGTCACAGGTCTGTAAATGTGTCCTCCAATGTGCGACAGCGGGGGTGCAACAGGGACAGTGACCAATGGTGACAAATTACTGCGTAACACTTACCCATAAGTCTAATCTGTTTTCTTGTCTTTGGAAAGCATTATAGGCTTTAAGCCATTTAATTTGATTAACTCCAAATGAAATAATGCAATCAGATATCCCCAACAAAAGGGTCGGGGTTCTGCTCGGTTTCCTGATCTAAGACAAGGTTATGCAGATAGAATTCACACAATAATCTTTGAACCTTTACCCCGTAGTGCTTACAGCAGTTTATAAAATCTTCGATGGTGTTAATTTGTATAGGGGCGCCTACTTTAACAGCCTTTATTTTCAATTGCAAATATCATTCCATTAAAAACAAGGCATAATTCTTAGCAGGGGCTCTACATGCTAGGACACCAATGTACAAAGAGCATAAGGTATCCATCTGCTTGATAACTATATCTAACCTACGAGTTACCTTTACAACTTTTTCTTCCTCCTTTCTCCACCCTTCAAAGACCTAGCTTTCATATAAATTGACGTTCCTTAGCTATTGTTGTAGTTCTTCATACCTTTCTTGAGGAACCGTTTGTTCTATGAGTTTTTCTGCTGCTTGATGAGCTTGCGTCAAACACTCTCGTAGGGTTACTGTCCTTGGATCACTATCCCACATGGTGGTGGTCAGCGGAAGGTTCACCTGAATCTTCTTATTACATTTTTTCATGGATCGTATTCCTTCAGGGGATTGTGCCTCTGTCTGTACTTCTTTGTCACTGGCCAATACATTATCTGTTTGTGCTTCAACATGGGTAACAGTAAAATGTTGTTCCTTTTGATTTTGAACAGCAGACTGCTCCTCAACAAGGTTTCGAACAACAGATCACTTTTCAACAAGGTTTTGAACAACAGGATGAACTCGGTTCCTCCGAACCTTTTTCTTGAGAGGTTTTTTTGTAATGGCTGCATGTCTCCCCCTCGAAGTCCTTTTTACCCTTTTTCTTGTTTTCAAAATCCTGATTTGTTGTCGAAGTTGAACTATTACATTCAGCAGTCTTTGTTGTTCTTTCCATAATCTCTTAATTTCCTCAATTTCCTTAGAAGGAACAACAGAATGTTTGTTGTGGTTTGGACTATTATCTCAATCAATTCCCGGTTTTCTCCTTGGGGTGCTTCTTCGTTGCTCTACTCGGGGTGCTCAAGGGTAAGAACCCTAGCTGGTTCTGTTATTTCTTGGGTGACTTCTTTTTTTGCCTCCCCTTCTTCCAGAATTTCTTCTAGTGTAGTCTGGCTAGGAACTGATTGTTCCTGTTCTCTTTCTCCTATCATGCTTTCATCATGAAGAGGTTGATTCGCCTTTTCTACCTCCTCGTCATGTAATTCATCGAGTGCTTTTTTATCCTGAGCAGAGTGTTCTTTCGGTTCTTCTTCAGCATGGAGATCTGGTGGGCTGAGAGGTTGTCCATATTTGCCCATATTGGCCAATTCATATTCTCTCAATGGATTCTACAATGTGCTGCCTTCATGTTGTTCTGTTTCCCCCTCTTACTTAGGTTTCTCGGTTTCTTCCTCCATTTCTCCTTCCTCATTTCCTTGCATTCCTTTCTCATTTTCCTCTCCTTCTAATTATGGGATTTGCTCCTCCCCTGAATCGTTTATCTCTACTGGTTGGTTGGTATCTCCTTTGGAATTTTCCAGCCTCCCTTTAATCCATGCTAATCAGACTAATTTCCTTCATTTTTCTGGATGCTCTGGTGTATTGGTGGCATGTTTTCATTTTGGAGATGGCGTGGTCAATCTGCCATCTATTATGGCAATTAGCTCTTCCCAACTGCTATGCTGCTGGGTAAGGCTATGGCTACCTATTAACTGTATCAACCCATGGTGACTGATGACTAATTCTACATGTTGTGCCTTTTTCATACTTCGTGCAACATCATGAAGTAAAAAATTTAAGAATGCAGGTAAATTTACAGAGCATTTCTGCTTTAATACGGCTAAAAGTTTAAGGTGACGTGATCTTACCACATCTTTCCTACCTTCACAGGTGATGTAGCTCTAAATAATCCTTGCCAATTCTGCCCATGGCTCTCCTAATGCTGTAGGTAGAACCCCTTTTCCTCTAATTGTCAAGTTATGGCCTTCATCCTAGAAGGTTTCTATGATTTTCTTCAATCTTTCCTTCTTTAATGTCCATACAGGTCCGGCGGTTGGCAGTCCCGAGACTTCTGTAATCATGTCATCGGTGACTGTTGTATGTCTCCCCCTTACCATGGAGTGATCTTGCAAGTTCTACAAGAATTCCATTGTTACCGTCTCATTGGATTCCTGCAACTGATTGAGATAAGTTAACCAACCTGCTCTTGTCAGAATTTCCCGTGCAGCAATAGAGACTATTAATTCCTATGATTCTCTCAGAATTGATCTTCCTCCCATGTTTTTTATTTCCCTGTAAAACCTCAAAATTGACAATGGAACAGCAAGTTGTTCACGCTGTTAAAACACAGAGAAACTAACAGACGTACGATTCACTCAAAATCTAAAGGACCTTACTAATACTGCAAAGCATACTATGGAAATGGCTTAGGAACAACAAGCCATGAAAAAATAAAAAATAGTATACCGTTGAGCCATGTTATTCCCAAGTACGTAATTTCCCGTATAGTAATATGACATGTAAAACAGTGAATAATGAGGTTAACCTCCCCGCCGCAATGTGATAGGTCGTCCTCGACCGTCAAAAATAGGAGCGGTGTGCCGATCTGCCCTGGATCAGAGTCATAAAGGAACAGCATATGGCAGCATGCCATGTTTACAAATATAGCAAGTTACCGAAATCGAGGTGCATACTCGGATCGCTTAACAAGTAAGAGATTGTTGTGATATGATGCGAGGCTAGGAGGATAAGACAGCTATCATGCACACGGAGTCTCATGCGGTCATTGTCAACTTTTCTGTCATGATTGGTGATAATAGATTTACATGCATTTTATGGTTCGGGAAATAATATACATACTTCTTATGTGAGTTATTACTAAGGTATAAGAAATAGAAGGATTTTAATAATTACCTATTGGTGTAAGTAGTGTGACTTCAATACCATTAACAGAGCTCTGCTGCCAACAGGTGTCCATAACCTTGGCAGAGTTGTTTGTTTCACCCATGGAACCATGATCCTTTGTGTATGCTTAGGAAATGTTATGTGATGTCAAAATGTAGGCCATTATGTTGGCTTGGTGACCAGTTAGTCATAATGCCATTCACGAGGAAGGATTGAAAGGTGGGCAGGTTGGCTCGTGATGAGACCTCCTGTTCCAAGGGCTCTTTATTTTGATGTACCTTTTGGACCATATCCTTGGTGTGGTAGCCATAGTGGGAATGCCACTTCACTTTCTTCCCCATGATCATGGTAGGTTGGCTCTTAATGAGACCCCCTATCCTGCATTTGACAACTTATTAAAACATCATTTTTCGCTTCCTTTTTTCTTTTTTCTTTCATAAGGTAATTTCCCATTTATACACAAAGGGTGGTTCAACACTCCTTAAGAGTAGGAATGGTGGAAGAAGTTTTAACATCTCAATAGGAACATATAAACCCTTTGTTCTTATTCCTAAATAATAATCAAATAAATTTGTGAAAATTTAAAAGGAACCAACATGATAAAGATAACCAATCAGATTAGAATTAGTGGAATAATGACAGCAAGGATAATAGGTAAGTGTGTCCTTTCCTCTGTCCTCTTACCAATTCAGAGAAATTTCCTATAAAAATAGCAATTTTATAATTTACTGATTTCAGTATGTTGTGATTTTATATCCATTGCATAAGTGCATAGGTGTGTTCCAAACGACTTGAAATAGCAGGAATAGTAGGCATCCTTAAATTAGAACAGAAAGGAAAGTAAAAAGGAATACGAGGATGTTTTTATTGCAAAAAGGAAGAGAAAAAGAATACAAGTGGTGTTCCTTTTGAAAAAGGAACAACAGAAAAATACAAGTGTCGTTCCTTTGGAAAAGGAACGGCAAGAACCGAAAATGTTGTTCCCTTAAAGAAAAAGAAACAACAAAGATCAAAAATGTTGTTCCTTTGAAAAAGGAACAACAGAAAACACTAATGCCATTCCTTTGGAAAAGGAACAGCAAAAACCCGAAAATGTTGTTCCCTTTGGAGAGGAACAGCAAAAAGCAAAAAAAATGTTGTTTCTTTGGAAAAGGAACAACAAACACACCAATGTCGTTCCTTTGAAAGAGGAACAACAAAAACCAAAAAATGTTGTTCCTTTGGAAAAGGAACAGCAAACACAAAAATGTTGTTCCTTTGAAAAAGGAACAGCAAAAATCGCCAATGTCATTCCTTTGGAAAAGGAACAACAAAAATAAAAAATGTTGTTCCTCGGAAGAAGAACAGCAAAAAAACACTAGTGTCGTTCCTTTAGAAAAGGAACAGCCAAACATTGCAAATGTCATTCCTTTGGAAAAGGAACAGCAGAAAATAAATAAAGAATGCCGTTCCTTTGAAAAACGAACAGCAAACAACCAAAATGTCGTTCCTTTGAAAAAGGAACAGCAAAAAAAAAAAGGAAAAGTGACGTTCCTTTGAAAAAGGAACAGTAGAAACGCGGGATAAAAAGAACAGCAAAATGAACGACTAATTCAAAAGGTGTTTTCCCTTTAAAAAAGGAATAGCAAAACAAAAATGTTGTCCTTTAGGAAAAGGAACAACAAAAACAAAACTTCTACTGCTTCGAAAAGTAACAGTAAAGTGCTAAAAAATATGTACAAAAATGATTTAACAAAACAGAGAGACTATGTACAAAGTGTAAAAAGAGATGAATCACTTAATGAATTACAGGTGAGGAAGATTTCTCTCCCTCCCCCAAAATTTTCATATCAGAGTATTCGCATAGTTGCTGGCAGAAGGATTCCCGAGTAAGTGGTTTGCGATAAAGTCGAACTCGGTGAATGTTTGCCTTAAAGGGATATCCAGAACCATCAACAGTGATTAGAGTAAGGGTACCATTATCATGTACCTTCTGGATTTCGTATGGCCTGAGCCAGTGAGTTTGAAGTTTCCTGGGAAAGTCCTAAAACCTGGAACCATAAAAAAGTGCCCAGTCTCCTTCGTGGAAGACTTTATGTTTAATGAGAGAATCATGTCATTTAGCTCGCTGTTGTTGAATCAGTGCAGTATTTTGAAGTGCAGAGAGCCTGATTTCATCCAGTTCATTGATCTTCTATAATCGATTAATCTATGCCTCGGTTAGATCTAAGCCAACTTCCTGTGTTGTTCTCAATGTTTGGATTTCAAATTCTATGGGGAAGATGGGTTGTTTTCCAAACATTAATTGATAAGGTGAGTAGCTGGTGCTACTTCTCCATGTTGTTTTGTAAGCCCACAATGCTTCTGGTAGTCTGTCAGCCCAATCACATCTATGTGACACAATGGTTTTTGTTAGGATTGCTTCTATTATTTTAATGTTGCTTTCAACCTGACCATTTGCCTGTGGGTGGAATGGAGTAGTGATTTTATGCTGGATATGATAGTTTTTTAGTGTTGTAGCTATTTTTCTCCCAACAAACTATGGTCCACCATCCGTAATTATATCCCTTGGAAGGTCGTAGCGCACAAATATATGGAACAGGAACTGTATGACAGAATCCTCTGTAGCTCTCAGCAATGCCTCTGCTTCAACCCATATGGTGACATATTCTGTTGCCACCAAAATATATGTTTTCTGGTTCGAGGATGGGTTAATTGGTCCAACGAAATCAAGGGCCCATCATTCGAATGATTCAATGACTAGCTATGGGTTCAGGGGCATTTGATCGGGCTAACCAGGGCGTCCTGCTCTCCGGAAACTATCACAGGCTTGGACGAATTTTTTTGCATCTTTAAAAATTATGGGCCAATATTACCCTGTTTGCAGCACTTTATGTCCAGTTCTGTGACCGGCGCAATTTCCGCCACGTGGTCCATCATGGCAGGCTTTTAAAATGTCAAAGATTTCATCCTCACAAATGCATCTCCTGATATGTATATATGCCCCTGTGTGAAACAGGTAGCCCCCAATCCAAGAAAACTGAGCACTCTACTAAACAATCTGTTTCCACTCATTGGGGTTTAGATGTTTCGGTAATTTACCTACTGCCAGGTAATTGGAAACATCAGCATACCAAGGTGTCTTAACAGCAAAAACAAACAAATGTTCATCCGGAAATATGTCTTCAACTATTGCTACATCGATTGGCTTTGGCATTCGTGAGAGAAAATCAGCTACCGGATTCTCTTTTCCAAGTCGATCTTTGATTGTAATATCAAATTCCTACAATAAAATCAGCCATCTAGTTATTCTGCCATTTGTGATAGGCTTGTTTGCTAAATATTTTATGGCAGAATGATCTGTATACAAGATAACAGGATATCCAGTAATGTAATGCCTGAACTTATTGACAGCATGTATTACAGCTAGAAATTCTTTTTCAGTGACAGTATAATTCAATTCAGCAGGGGATAAATTTTTGCTAATATAATAAATTGCATATGGTTTTTTATCCTCTTCCTACCCAAGCACTGCTCCAATGGTTGTATATGAGGCATCTGATGATATCTGAAATGGCAAATCCCAATTTGGTCCTTGAAGGACTGGGGCTGTGGACACAAGCTTCTTCAGATCTTGGAAAGCACGTTCACATTTTTCTGTCCAAAGAAAGTCAACATTCCCTGTTAGTGCATACAGAGGTGCAACAATATGTGAAAAATGATTTATAAACCTCATATAATAACCAGAAAATCCAAGAAAATTGCGTACCTCTGTTTGAGTGGTAGGAGTAGGAATAAGAAAAAGTATTTGGATTTTGGTTGGGTCTACCTGAATGCCAGCTGCTGAAATATAGTGTCCTAGAATAAGTCCTTCAGTCATCATCATATAGCATTTTTCGTGACTTAAACAAAGTCTGGTAGCAATGCAGAATTATAGGACTTTTTCCAGTGTGTGCAGTGCTGGATCAAAATCATCTCCGTATGGTGTAAAGTCATCCATATATACTTCAAGTCCTTCATTTATTAGTTTGCAAAAATGTTGAGGATAGCCCTTTGGAATGTGGCCGGAGTATTGCATAAGCCAAAAGGTAGAACTCTGTAGGAAAATGTTCCCCAAGGACAAGTAAAAGTGGTTTTGTCTTGGTCTTCAGGGGCAATCTAGATCTGATCCACTGAAGCCATCTAGGAAGGAAAATAATTTCTTTCCTGCCAAAGTGTCTAATACTTGATCGATGAATGGGAGAGGGAAGTGGTCTTTTTGTGTTGATTTATTTAGCTCTCTGTAGTTGACACAAATTCTGCATTTCCCATTCGTTTTTGGTACCACCACAAGTGGAGAGACCCATTTACTATTAGAGATAGGGCAAATGAAATTGACATCTAAAATTTTTTGCAGTTCAACTTTTACAACTTCCTTTAATATGGGGATTAAGTCTCCTTTGAGGTTGGCGAATAGGTCTCGCATCCTTTTCTATGCAAATGTGGTGTGTACATAATTGGGGATCAATCCCTTTCATATCAGGGTAGTCCCATGCAAATGCTTCTTTATATCTCCTCAATAATTAGATGAGCTTCTTTTCTTGCTCGGAGGTGAGGTTGGCATTAATGTTTAAGGTTTTTCCCGGTTCAATTTCCACAATTTTACTATTTGCAACAGAGGTAACGGGTATTGTTTGATCATGTGTATCTTTAAGAGGATCTTATTCTAATTCATTGTCAAATGCTGCCTCTATCATGTGACATTGTGTATGGGATCTGAGTTTAATTTGGCTAATAAAATTATTAATGACATCATCTTATGTTTGGTCCTTGAAATCAAGTGCCTCTTGTATAGTTAATGGAGATATAATGTTGTCAGTAAGGTATGATACAAGGTACCTATTAGTTTTCTTTATTGTGACACTTGGCTGTGCTGGAGGATATAAAGCTAAGTTCTTGATATTTGCTCCTCTGGTTATGGTCATATTACCTTGTCGGTAGCCAATATAAGCATCGGTAGTTGCAAGCCAAGGTCTACCTAAAATCAATGGATGTCCATCAAGTTGGTTTTTGGGATTTATTATCAAAAAATCAGTCGGATACTCCCAGGAGTCAACAGACACCATAATATCATGTAGTGTGCCTTCTGGCCTAACCACAGATCGGTCAGCCAGTTCTAGTAAAGTAGAGGTGGGTTCTATAGATGTAATGCCAAGCTTCTAGCAAGTAGTAGTTGTTAATATGTTAATTGTAGCTCCTAGATCAACTAAGGCATTGGAGAAGGTTTGACCATGAATTTGTATGGTTACTATTGGACTTCCTGGGTCTTCGTATTTAATTGGTGTTTCTTTTCCTCCTAATAAGTCAGATAAAGTGCCAACTACTCGGACTCTTGGATTGTTTGCTACATTCCTTCTTGGTTTCTTTACACATAATTCTTTGATAGTATTTGCATATATAAGGATGTCTTGAATAGCTTGGAGGAATGGAATTTTTATGTACAAATTTTTTAATTCTCCCTGAATCTCAAAATCAAGATATTGTGTAGGTCGAGGTATGATTAATCATTCTGGGAACGAGGGAGATGATGTGGTTTCTTGATTATGAATTTGTTGTTTATTCACATCCTCTTCTTGTGACGATTGTATTAGAGTCGGTCTTGTCAGTCCTCCGTCAGAGATCAAAACTCTTTCTGCATTTCATTTTTAGGAGTATCGCTCCATTCACTCAGCTGCATTCCGCTAGGGGCATGCCATGATCTGACGGAAGGGTCTTATCAGTCATTTCCCCTCATGCCTTATCTTGCTGGTTTAGGTCTATTTTTCAAATCATTTTAAAGTTCATTTACAGTTCTGTTCTAATCTCTTGGTCAGCAAAAAGTTAGTAGGTCTAGGGTTTGCAAATTGTTGTTTTCAAAGTGCTTCAATAATACTTGCAGGCAAGAGGAAGGTTCAATAATTCACTCAAATGATGTTTCTGAGCAAGAAAAGATGAATTTTGGAAAAATGAGAGAGGTTTCTATCCACAATAGGCCAAGGAAGAAAAAAATCCTTCAGTTTTTACACAGGTTTCATGGTTTTAGAGAAATGTCAAAAATACAATTGCCTCGGGAGGACTGATGCACCTCTAAATGGACCTTGGGAAAATAAAGTTTTCTCCTAGCTTGGTTAGCCAAATGACTTTCTTTATGAGTAAAATGACAACTAAACATAAATAGCTTCCCAATGAGCTATCATGAGCTCAATTTGGAGTTGAGGAACACCTTCAAAAGTTGACTGCAACAACTCTCTGCCTTGAGGCAGCCTCACTGGGCACATTTTGACTAGTCTTGGCATATTTGATTTTTGACATGGAAAATGAACTCCAAATTGCAAAATTATGGCTGGATTGGAAATTAGACTCAAATACCTTTCTAACGAGCTATCCTGCACCCAATTGTAACACTGGAAAGGCCTCCAAAAGGCTCCTGAAAAAAGGCGTGGTGCACAGAGGGAGCGCGGCGCAGTGGGAGAAATTTTCTAGTGTAAATTTACATTGGCGCGGTGTACAGGGCTAAAAGGCTTGAATTTCACTGAAATCTTCCTCCAAAACTGCAAATTCTTCATTCCACAAAGTTTCCACAAGGAATAAAGTCATTGAGCATACCAAGGTAAAGAGAAACATAGCAAAGTAATTGGGAGAGCAAAGCACACGTCTTAGGAGAGGTTGGAGTCGTTTTCAAGAGCGCGGCGCACACAAAAAGGGGCACGACGTAGAGAGTGTGACCCACGACCCAATAGTGTTAAAAATAAAAGGGCACGATGCATATAAAGAGCGTGGCGCACTGGGTTTGTTGTGCGGCACACACCCATAGAGGCCCGAAATTGTTCCCAATTGCATCAAATTTTTTGGAATTCCTTCTAATTGCCAGGTAGGGCTTGTCTCTTGGCTTGCTCATCAAATTTTTGTGAAGGTTATGGTGGTTCATGGCTATTTATAGTGGCAACAAAAAACTCATAAAACCAACCGCTATAAAATATCAAAGCCATTGTTGCTAGGGTTGCAAACTTGTTGTGTGGATGCCAAGGTTCTTCCTCCCTCTCATTTTTTTCCCTTCTCTCCATTTTTCCCTTCCCCCCTATCCCATTTCCTCTCTATTTTCCCTACCCTAAAACACTACTAAACCCCTATTCCCTATCCCCTCCACTCATTTGTCAACTATAGAACCCCAAAACCATACCTTATCAAAAACCCAAAACCCTACCTTATCAAATCCCCAAACCCTCCTACATATCCCTAAACAAAACTTCTCCCCATAACCCCTATTCCCATCATATTATTCCCCTCCTAACACTCCCTTTTTTTCATTGTTCCCCTTGGTGGCATATATCACAACAACACCTAGTTTCATACCATCATCAAAGGGAAATCCATACACATTACACATACAGCAGTCATGACATTCGAGCATTCATCAGAGTATGAGATGGAAACACAAAGTGATTCATCCTCGGAAGAACAGGCTCCCCAAAGACATCACAAAAGTGGCAAACATGTTAGGGATGAGCCAACTACCCTCACAAAATTGCAGGCCTATCCTCTTGCTATGTCATGTTTCCAGCATCTATCATGTTTTGAATTTTGTCAAAGGGTGGCTAATGTTAGAGTTCATCATGAGTTGGCCCATATTTTTGTGCTTCACCTACATGGAGGTCACTCTATCTTGGCTGGGGTCACCTTCACATTGACACCTGAAACTATCTCATTAGCAACCGGCATACCAAATGTTGGAGAACAGTGGCACAAGAAACAGAAGGTGGATAGGCAACATTATGAGCCTTACATTAAGGCTAGTTTCTCGAGGTAGCTCACAAGACTCTTTCCATTCATATATTTGAAAGATGAATATTATCTTCTCATGAAATTGATCATGAAATACTTCAGTTGTGAGGGGAGGTTCTCTCGTTTATATGCCTATCACATCAGGTTGCTTATGCACTTTACCAGGGTACGGATGATGAACATCCCATTTTTCATTTGCAAGAACATAGAGAGGATGAATACCTTCATGCAGCACAATACCCCTCAGCAACAACTTAACAGTGTTTATCACTTTGATCTTATCCGGATTTTGGTGGATCATCAGTTGGGATTTCAGGGCATTACTTGGGATGACTTCATCTCTCGTGACCTCTTCAGCACTTCACAGGTATTATCAGAGGTTGATCATGAGATAGGTGGTCCTTCTCATCAGTATGAGTGCCATGGGACCACTACTATGCCAGTATTCATCACATATCATAGAGGAAGTAGGCATTTGTTTGCAGCAGCAAAGTGAGTGTTATCTCCACCCGGGGTGGAAGGGGCCTCACTTCTGACATCGGCAACACAGGTAATGGACAAGGGCAAGAGGCCCATGCATGACGAGGGGCCATCAGGGGAACAAGAGGCCGACTTCATCCTCATTCAGGATGATGATGCAGGTGAGGAGAATGCCACACTTAGGAGGACCAACTAGGAGTAGAAAACGGGGATCCAAGACTTATCACTCAATTTGGAGAGGGCCAAATGGATTATCAGGTATTAGGAGCAAAGGAACAAATAGCTTGAGGACCAGCATGAGATCATGGAGCTGTAAAGCATCCATGAGAATCGCCAAGCTACCCAGCATAGGAGGATCGAGCTCACTCCCTTGGAGAAAGAGATTAACAATGACCGAGAGTCTTGGCTCGAGCACATCAACATCCACCTTGAGAGACTGCTAGAGAATGTCGACAGGGACAAAACCGTACTGAGGCAGATGGTTTATCATTATAGGGCACGAAACATGAGTTCAAAGGCTCAGATAAGGATTTTGAAGGAAAAATTGAGAAAAGTGACAAAGAGGCAAAAGAGGCAAAAAGAGCAAGATCAGCTTCGAATCCTGGCTAAAGCCTCTGTGGCCCAGCATAGTACCTCATAGAGAACCTCCATTTTTGGTCACATGGAAACTTTTTGGTCACAACACAGGGTTTTTCTCCCTCCAAATTGCAAATGGTTTGCATTTTTGGATTCAGCATGAAAATTCACAACTACTGGTGCATGGACAAGAAATTTGGGCATGATTTGAATCTCCAGGAGGTCAAAAACACTCAAAAATGACCTCTCTGCCCCTATTTTGACACACTGGAAGCAGTCTTGGGAGAATGAATATTTGGAGGTAAAAATGAGCACCAAATTTAGAAATTCCACTTGGGTTGGAAAGAAGACAGGCCAGGCTTTCCAACAAGCACACTTGTACACCATTTGGACTTCGACAAGTACCTCAAAATCACCTCCAAAGTGGCCCGACGTGTATAGAATTGGGGCAGCGCATATAGAGAAAAAGGCCAAATTCACCTCCGTTTCGCGAAATTTCGATTCGAGACTTTCTCCAAGTGGGCCCGCTCATCTACACTTCACTTTTTTTGGTACCTAAGGCAAAATTTAAAGTATTTTCACTAGAGGATGGCTTCTATCCAAGTGGCAAAGGAAGGTGAACAGTCACCCAAGCCATTTGTCATTTTTGTAGCGCTGCACCTGTAACTAATGTTTGGCTTTCAACTTCCACTTTGTAATGATTCGAAAAACTCCCCAACTCTTGGTCGTTCGATTTCCTCATGGCATAGTCTATTTATTGTATGCAAACCATTTGCAAAGGGTTGATTGATTGTAATTTCTAGGAGACTGTGGGAGAGAAACTCAGTTCTTCATTGTATATTTTGACAGAGCATTAATGAAAGGCAGCGGCTCTGTTTCATGAGATTCATGTGGTTGTGAGTGTAGAAAATGTGTCTCTTTATGTTTCATATGTATTTCGTTATGTTTCACAATTCATTGCATCTTCATTTCCAGTGAAATTTTCTAAGTAAAATAAGGTAGAATTCATATTTATTGCTCTACCTGTGGGAAAGTTTCACGTATGTGTTCTTCTTCTGTTGAAAAGGATTCATGTGTTCATGCCCTTTTCACCCTCCTAAACAATCTTTCCATTTTTCATTATTTCAAATTTAATTACTAAACTTTTTTCCTGTCTTGCCTCATGAAGTAATCTGTGCCTTTGTGTTAAATTCTCTGCTCATTGCTGTTTGTTGGTCCCATACATCCCAGAAACCCAGTCATTCATAAGAATTTGTTTCTTGTATCCATATTTGTTTATAGCCTAAAATCAATATTTCACTGTAAGTCATCTCAGGCCATATCATTTATCTATTCACTAAGCGTGACAAGAAGAGATCCCTCTCCTGTTTTGGTAGGACTAGCTACCAGACTGAGCGTGATTTGTGGTTACCCTGAATTTTGCCTTCCTTCAGCCTAAGGCAGATTTAGGTGCTAACAAATTGTTCTCTAGATAACCGATTTTCAACATGAACTGTCTTCTCTCCCTCGGTTTGAATAATATGCCCAGATCATAGCCGAAGATCATTACACTCCCTCAGATCGGCTCCTATTTCTGGTGTTTCTACTATTTAGACAGATTGGACCAGTCTGTTATTTGGATTGGGGTTGGGTTGGGCTGGGAGTTGCGGTCTCAGGTTAGATTGGGGATTTGGTTGTAAGGCTGGTAGTTTATGTTGAGGGAGCGGAATGGTTCCTACTGGCTGATGCATCGGTCTTTGCCAGTTTGTCTGCCAGGCTTGATTTTGTGAAGTAGGAGGGGTCCATTGTGTTGGATATACATTACTTTGCCAATATGGTGGGGCATAAGGAAAATTTGACCAATTAGATTGGCTTTCTTGATTCGTCCATAGGGTTGATGAAGGAAATGACTGTGGTGACCAATTCGGGAAGGGGGGTTGAGGTTGATTTTGCCACATACTATATTGTTGAGCATTATATTGTGGAGATTGCAAAGATGAAGTCGGGTCTGAAAACATACCAGACTATCATGGCTACCACTGATGGCGCTGATTGAGCAGATACACCGACTCTGGCTCCTCTTCTGCTTCCTTGTATACTGCTTTTAATCCGGGAAGTGAGGGGCAGCTTTCCGTAAGGTGGTCTTTTGTGAAGATGGCGCATGTTTGGACTACATCTAGTGGACACTCCTTATGGCTATGTTTCTTTTTGCATCGGGGACAGAAGATTTCCAAGTTCTTTTCTGCCTCCACTTGCTTTTGTTTGGCCTACATAATATCAAGTTGTGTTGTTAGTGTCCCTAGATATTAGTTTTAAAATTTTCCAATAAAATTCCAATTTCTACACACGTTACTCCTTCTGTCGAAATTCTATTATCTCTTACAAACCGATCATGTTCTGCCGGTTTTAGTCTTGTGCTACCTCTCGAGCTCCTGATACATAGATCAATAATGTCAGAAAATTTTTCCTGATAAATGTCTCAATTTCCCGTAATTTTTAATGTTTCAATCCATTGTTCTTTCATTCCCCTAATTAATGTTATTTTTAACACATTATCGGGTAAAGCTAGTGATGCATAAGGGAATCTTTGAAGATTATACTGAAAGCGTTCCACATACTCCTCTAACATTTCATTTGGTCTAGCTACCATCTGGAATATTTCATCTTTTAGTTCCCTATACCTGCAATAGTCCTGATATTTTTTTAGAAAATATTCTTTCATTTTATCCTATTTATTTATAACACTGCCACCTAGTCCCATGAACCATCTCAAAGTAGCCCCTTTTAAGGTAGAGGGGAATAATTTCAGTTTCTAGGGGTCGGTGGTGTAGTCATAACCCCTGCACAACACATCAAACTCAAATAGGAATGCATCTGGATCCTCTGATGTAAGACCATGGAATGTAGGGATATGTTGAAGAGGAATTTCTTTCATAGGCGCATTTGCTGCAGTATCCACGATGGGGTACTGCAATGTAGAGGTTTGGGTGTTTGGTTGGTTTTGAGCCATTTGGTCAAATATACACCAATAACCTTCTGGGATATCTAGGAGGGTATTCCTAGGTTGAGAGGGAATGGCTTTAACAGGAATGGTTTTAATAGCGCTTCCTTTATCTGGGATAATGAGAGTGCCTAATGTCTGAGGAGATTGGGTTTCTTCAAAAATGATTTTTGCAGCACTTCCCTTATCTGGGTTGCTCAATGGCTGAATTTTCCCAAGAGGAGACTTTGGTTCCTCAGTTTCTCTTGTCTCTCCTCTTCCTTCACAAAGATTCCCTTCTTGCAATAGTTCTGGACTAGAATTTTCAATTTCTTGGAAATTCTGCTCTTCAGTTTGACTACGCACCTTAGCAAAGGCTATAGATGGTGATACTGTGGCTTGAAGGGAACTAGTAGGTTGTCTAGAAATAACTTTTCTGGGTCCTACTGAAGACTGAGATTCTACTTTCTTAAAGATTTCATCTATAAAGGTTGATCGGCCAAGGGTCACCGCCCCCTTAGCTTTTTCGGGCTTGGGTAGAGGTTTGGAATTATTTTCTGACTTTTTCTACTTAGTCATGCACACACAAATCAACTACTAGGTTCTACCCAAACAAAACAACGACCAATCTGCAGGAAAGTGGGTAGAGAAGCAGGGTTGTTACATGCTCCACACGTAGGTTCTTACCTTCCGTTTTTAAAACCCAATTCTCCCCTAGCAGGATCTTACACTACTATGAAAAGAGACAAAAGGCTACACTCTTTGCCCGACAATGGCGCCAAAATGTCGAGTCGTAAGAAGGGTCTCTTTCACCTCTAATTACCTCACATTAATTTGTCAATCTAGGAAAAAAAAATTATTTCAAAGAGTGTCTCAATCTGAGGCTCACATTTGCCAAAGTAATGCTAGCAGTATAGGGCTCAAAGATACAAGAATAAATGGACGCTTGATTACAGCAAACTACTTTTAAAGGCTAAATCACACATTTATAAAACTAAGTAGTTCATCAGTCAAGGGTTCAGTAACAGTAACTCATCCCTTTGTAAATTGATGGGACCAAAGGAAATCAGGGAACAAGTCCTCGATCTAGGAGCGAGACAATAAATGTCACTGCCCACTACAGTCTCAGAGCGTTCTTCACACCCAAGCAACAATAACGCAAATGACAGGAAATGGAACAACAAATAAGAAATGGAACAACAACTAGGAAACTGTAACAGTAATTAAGTTAATAAGCAACAACACCTTAGTCTACAAGATCAAATGCAACAATCGTGTCCTACAGAAATCAAATGGCAATCCTCTATCTTTAAGGATGAATCGAACAACACAGAAATAGAACAGCATTGACTAATGATGAAATATGGAACAATACTAGAAAGTCAAATATAAATATACAATAACTTAACACGCGGCACATCTCAATAGTAATCTGATTTTGGTAATCCAATTGTCAGTCTTAGTTACAAATAATACGACTATCTTTTAGAATGGAACAGAAACGTTCATAGATTCAATCAATTACAAGGAAATATAATCTCTAAGAAGAATTTAGTAATAACAATGGTCAAGTGTTACAACATAGACATTCTATAATTGAACAGCAATGGTATCCTGTAAAAGCCAGTTATATCAGTACTTAAAGAAATAGCAATGCATTGCAGAGTTATGAAGTCTCTGTCTCAAGAAATGATATCACTTAACGGATCAAATGTAACAGAGCTGTGAAGTAAAATAACAGAACATATCAGATTACCGAATAAAGTTGATGAGAAAACCACGCATAAACCAAAATTAATAGTACAGGAGCAAGTGTTCCTCCAGGGCCAAGCCCTTAGCCTCCAGGGGTACACCACTTGAAATTATTCCAGGATCAGAGATGAAATAGCAACCAAGTTTGTATTAATGCATAAGACAGAATTACAGTGGATCACTTCTCAACGAGATTCAATGATCAAAGTCTCAACTTTAAGAGAAATTACATAAAACATGACAGACTCTCCGGGCTAACAATGTTGCCCCTTTTTATAATGGTGAAGGTGGAGATGTCTGGGTGCAAAAATAGTTAAAGCAACGATCTCTCAGAATCAAAGGATCCTGAGGGATTTGCCGAACCATTGGCTCTCAGCTATCTCTTTAATTTCTTGTGCCGAGCCGATATCTCCATTTCCTTTGCTTGGCTGATACGCTTTAATTTGGTTTGCCTTGTTTGCATGTGGTTCCCCGTCAAAGGGACAGCGGTTAACCTGGCCTTGTCCTTTCCTTTGGAATGGCAATATTTCATTTTTCGTTCTTCATGCATAAGAAGATGACAATTGTCAGTGTTTTCATTTTGCGCATTAATCTTACAGATTTTGTCACAATTCCTTATTATGCACCTAGTTCATGATGCAAAAGGTTTGTAAGTTTTAATGAAAATATGCTGAAATAATCACCAAAAACATACCCTCTTTAGTACTCCACAGATACCATGTAGAAATTTCACCTGTAGATCAACTAATGTATGCAATGTACTAAAGCATAATACTAGATCTAGTTCTACCATAAACTTTACAAAAGCTTAATCACATATGAGCAATATCAACCAAGAACACATATAACTGAGAAGAGAAAGCAATCACACATAACGAAAAGGATATAACCCAGGGAAAGCCTCAGCCTAAAACCCCACTCTCTGTATTATCATTCATAGGGTTTATACAAAGCCTTAGCTCTCACATAGCTAGCTAGCTCTTAGTACAATCCTCACAGATGAAGGTGGAAATACATCAGGATTACACAAAGCTTTAGCTCTCACAACTAGCCAACTCTCAATGCAATCCTCCTGGATGCTCACAGGAAATCAAGACTTCTCCTAAGCCTTCTCCTCTGCCCTCCAAACCTCCTATTTCCTTGTGCAATTTTTCCTAGGTGATCCTCCTGTTACCAAGTGTAACACTCATCTCTCACACTGATCTCACACCCTGTAAAACTGCACAGTCCTCAAGGAACCTTAATCCTTCTACTTGGATGATTTTTCTTTATAGGAAAAATACATCTAACTGATAGTACACTGTCCCTCCTCTGATCTCAACTGGGTCTTTCTTTAAACTAACATGCATGTGTTATTTATGAGAGAATATTCAGTTATCTGAAGTGTAACAGTTACATGCATGCAAGCATTAACTAACTGAACTCACTTAATTTAAACAAATTGTTTAAATCAATCTAATTGGACTTGACTCAGTTAACTGAGCCAACTAATTACAACTCAAATTAGAACTCATCCTTATCTCTTTAACTGATGGATAAATTCCTCAATTAATAGAGAAATTGTTGCATGTCCTCACATAGACTTCATGTTTGATTTTTCACAACTAATTAACTCATGGTGAATTAATTTATTTATTTTGAAACAACTTTAAGTTAAAATTCGAATTTTACTTCCTACTTTTAGTCCATGGACTGACTAAAATAGGAATCCATCTTGAACTGCTAAAAATAGAATGCTATTTTTAAAACTTCCATTTTTCATTCCCTATTGCTCAATCCAGCACTGATACCCAAACTACTATTTTTAGCAGTGTTATTTTTAGCACTTCTATTTTTACCATTTCTTGTTGCCATTTTTCAACAAATATATCATTTCAAATGATCTATGTAGCTCACCTTTTGGTTTTTCAATTATTGAAGTTGTTACCTATATTGGTGAGAATTTCTACAACGGATACCATAGTGAAAATATATGTTATAGTTTTATCCGTGTTTCTCTGAAGGTGTTTCTCCTTTAGTAGAGCATCAATACACTATAGTTTCCATTTAGGGGAGAAGCGTACCCAGTAGCAACCTTGGCCTGTGTGCAGATGGGTTGAATGCACATTAGACTCTATTTGTTGTTTTGAAGGTGTTTATCCTTCAACAATACTTCATCTTAGTAGATAATTTCAGTCTGCACATTTAGTAGATGCATGAAGCCTTGGGATACATGTTGTAGATTATACTTTTCCTATGAGGTTGTAGTAGCGATGAAAGAATTGCATCGATTTTTGGCATATTTAGTATGCTTTTATAGTTTGACTTAGATGCTCACTTTTCTTAATTTAGGTGTTTTTCTTAGTTTTGTTTTATGCACAGATTTATCTTTAAGAAAACTGCACAATAGAGAAGGGTTCTATATTTTGAGCAGTGGACACACTTCTAGGTAGGAGGTACTCTATTCCAGGAATCTTTTGCCATGGAGGTTAGGTGCTTTATTCAAGAATCCCAAGAGGCGCTATTGTAGTAATAAGATTCGTTTATTTTGAGTTCTTCATTAGTGCATTGATAGTATATTGTTTATTCCATGCAATACCTCAATATTATATACAACCATATCTAATATGCTTTTATAGTTTGACTTAGATGCTCACTTTTCTTAACTTAGGTTTTTTCTTAGTTTTGTTTTATGCACATATTTATCTTTAAGAAAAGTGCATAGTAGAGAAGGGTACTATATTTTGAGTAGGGGACACACTTCTAGGTAGAAGGTACTATATTCTAGGAAGCTTTTTGTCATGTAGGTTAGGTTCTTTATCCGAGAATCCCAAGAGGCGCTATTGTAGAAATAATAAATTCGTTTATGTTGAGTTCATCATTAGTGCATTGATAGTATATTGTTTATTCCATGCAATACCTCAATATTGTATGATCAAATTACAATTAAGATTGTCATAATATTTTGACTTACCCTCTTTTAGAGGGAAACTAGAGTGTGTGTCAAGCTTGCACGCCACAATTGTATCATGCAGAGTTTACCTGGCATGAGTTTTGTGGATCTAAGTAGCCAAATACCTATTGGAATTCAAGACGGGACAATACTACAAAGTGGGAAAGAGGTTTTGCAGTTAACCTGCCTTTCACATTATGGTTGGAGTTAGTTTATTGGCAAGATGTTGGATACCCCAACTTCTTTTTATGATTGAGTGCAAGATTGAATCCTTCGGCATATTCCTCACTCAATTATCATCAAGCGATGGGTTTTCTCAGAATTTCTTCACATCTATAAACTTTACCAGAGTTGTTATTGAGTCTTTGGATGTGGTTATCTTTTCAAAGCACACACGTACAAGAAGATGAGAAATAATATGCCCAACTAATTTCAAGTTATCTTCCTGCAAATAGGGTGTTCCCTTCCATAAACCTGACGACTCGCTCTACTTCTTTCTAGTGAACAAATTTGGGGCTTTTCATGAATTGTGAGACAATTTCAACCCCATAGCTATCAGTTTCTTATTTAAAGTTATACCCACTAGATTAGAACCTACACAAGGAGAATTACATTCCTGTTTCAAATTAACCTGCAATTGACTTATACCATGCTATTTAATATTTTATGTATTTCTTCGCATCCTTGGCTTGTGACATAAAGACGCAACAAGTTGCCTTGCATTTTCTATACTAACACTCCTTAAAAATAATAAGTCATTTCAAATTATATATGCATCTCACCTTTTAGTTTTCCAATTATCGAAGTTGTTAACTATATTGATGAGATCATCAACAACCGAGGCGACAGTGATAATATCTGTTAGAGTTTTATCCGTGTTGCACTAAAGGTGTTTTTCCTTCAGCAGCACTATAATACATTGTAGTTTCAATTTAGCGAAGAAATGTACCAAGTAGTAGCCTTGGTCTGTGTGGAAATGGGTTGAATTCACAATAGACCTTTTCTATTGTTTTGAAGGTGTTTCTCCTTCAACAGTACTTCATATTAGCATATCCTTTCAATCTACACCTTCAAAAAATGCATATAGCCTTGGGGTACATGCTATAGATTCCAATTTTGTTGTGAGGGTATAGCAACGATGAAAGAATCACATCAATTTTAGGCATCTTATTGTTGTTGTATGAAAGCATGCTTATCTAGTGTTTCCCAAAATTATATAGAGCCACATTTATTATACTTTTATAGTTTGACTTAGATGCTCACTTTTCTTAATTTAGGTGTTTTTCTTAGTACTATTTTATGCACAAATTTATCTTTAATAAATGTGCACGGTAGAGAAGGGTTCTATATTTTGAGTAGGGGATACTCTTCTAGGTAGGGGGTACTCTATTCTAGGGAGCTTCTATCATGCATGTTAGGTGCTTTATCTTAGATAGAGTTCCAAGCCCTTGCCTCCTTGACAAAGTCCCTGCCAGACAAGACATCGGTGGTTAGAGTTCCAAGTCCCTAAATTTTCCAAAAACCCACCTAACCCTAGCTATCTAGCCTAAAATCCTTTACATTCCGGTCATCTCTTGGCTATGATTTCATAGAGAGAGCCCTCACTAGTTTGGTCGGGCTAGCTACCAAACTAAAAGCTTGGTGTGTAGTTACCTCTGTCAATCTCTTCATCAACCTGGGGCATTATGGAGGATAACAGAGGGCATGACAACTAGGGAGTGCCAAGGTGTTCTAGTGAATGTAAGGTTCCCAAGTCATGGAAAAATGCAATGCTAGTTATGAGATCATGACTACCAAGGTGTGTTAGGGAATGCTAGGGCATGCTAAGATGTGCCAGATAGTACGAAGACATGTCAAACAAGCTAAATATGTGCCAAGTGCTAAGGCATGTGAAGATGTACAAGGGTTCCAAGCTCATGCCTCCTCTTCTTCCATATGATATCCACTTATGACATTTCCTTTCCAATATTTGGTGAATTTGATAGTTATAGGTCATTTATAGGTTATAAATGTCTTTAGAGTTTCACTTCTAATTGAGTATTCAACTGAACATATTAATTCTCTTATACATAACTATTTTTCCCTTCACCCAATTTTCATAACTTCAATAACCATTAGGTAGGGACCTACATCTTTGATGTTGCTTTGCTTGTTTAGTAAAATATTGTTGAGACTTTAATTTATTGAAAGTTGTAGAATTTAAAATTTATGAAGTTTCAAGGTCTAATTTTAAAAAATATAATGCTTTAAAGGGTGCTAGATCAATGGAAGAGCACTTGCTTTACAAGCAAGTTGTTGGTGGTTCGATTCCATCATGCTCTGATATCAATATGAAATGGAGACGATCAATTTTTTGTGATGGAGGCTCTTTTGACGATCACCAATGAGTTTTGGTGACATTTTTCGACCCTCACCAAAAATATGAAATGGTGACGGTCAACGAATGCCACCATATATATGCATCAATAGTGACGACCCTCAAAGGTCCGTAATCATAAATCGTTGTTGTTGATATGAAATGGTAACGGTCATTGTTTGTCATTATAGTCATTATTCATGACGGACATTGAATGTCACCACAACACCTATACTTCTAGCAATGCAGTTTTTGGTGACGGTCAACGAACGTCAACATATATATGCACCAATAGTGAGGGCCATTAAAGATCCATCACAATAAATCATTATTTTTCATATGAAATGGTGACAGTCACTATCCGTCATTATAATAAATATTCATGATGGACCTTGAATGTCACCATAACACCTATAATTTTGGCGACACCACCTTTGGTGACATTTAGTTTTTGGTAACCGAGGCTATGGTCCATCACCATTGCTCATACGCAATGGTGATGGTCGCTATCCGTCATTATAAATCATTATTGGTGACGAACTTTGAATGTCACTACAACGCCTATATTTTTGGCAACACCATCTTTGATGACGTTAAGTTTTTGGTGACGGAGGCTATGGTCCATCACCATTTCTCATGTGAAATGGTGAGGGTCATTATCAGTCATTATAAATCATTATTGGTGACGGACTTTGTATGTCACTACAACACCTATAATTTTAGCAACACCAGCTTTGCTGACGTTCAGTTTTTGGTGACGAATGCTCTCTCAACCGTCACTAATGAGCTTGTGGTGACATTTTTCGCCCCTCACCAACGTTCATTTTTCTTGTAGTGCAATCTAAGTCTCTGGTGAATAAGTTGTTCCTACGGAAAAGTTGTATAACCTGTTGGCTTGATGGGCCCTGAGCTCGGTTTAGCTATGCCAACCAACAAAACCCTAAACTATTGGCCCTTTCGGAATCAACTCACATAGTGTATGCTGCAGTCTCACCCGAAGCAGTATTGGGGGATGAAAAAACCAGGTTTCTGCATCCAGATGTCTGTGTGATGGGTTCCTGTGGCTTCTAGGGCTTAACACTATCTTTGCGAACCCTAACTCTTACAAAATAGTAAATTACAGTAATTCACCTAAACAACATTTATATATTTTTGGAGGTCTTTAAACATTCATAACATTAAAAAATATTACTTATCTACCACTTCCGTGCATAAGATAAGAATTCATTCATATAATTTGCAATACAGAGCGAAAATACAGAAAACAACAAAAGCAAAAATAGATGCACAGATGCACAATTAATGGATCAAAATTGTCTTTATTAGATGTATCCTTTCAAATATAGACTCTTTTTCCCTGCACACTCAATTGTAGGGGCCCACACACTCAACCTGCGGACTTACCAAGGTCTCCATGCACTCAGCTGGAGGAGCCTTCCCCTTAGGCTAAGTACATGAAACAGATTTTCCAGCCTTAGCTTACTTGCCCAAATAACGATCTTCTAGTTATGACTTATCTTCTAGACTCACTATGACCCTTCTATATATATTCTTTTATTTTACAATACCATGGTTCGTGAACCATGGGCGGGTCTCAAAACTTCTTATCTCCTAACAACCTAAGGGACTAAATCCCCTTTGACTCTTATTATCTTTGTGCTCTTCTTCCTCAAATTGCGGATACTTTGCCTTTGTACAAAAAGTAAGTACCAAAACTTGACTCCAGGGGACCCTATCCCAATAGGGCCTCCAACAAAATTTCGTGACTCATCCTCGAGTCACTCGACTGGCATTTGATCTTCGCTTTGAGTTCGTGGAACTCCAACTTCAAAATTTGCAGATTGGTTGTTCCTTTCATAATAGCCTTCTGCACTTCCTCTACCAATTTTTTGGTAGTTGGGCCATCCACCGCGAGTCCCATGGTCCTCTAATTCTACTGCATGCTCTTAAGTTTACTCTGTACTGAGAAGTTAGCTGGCTGGCCTCCTTAGTCCAAGGCTTTGTTTAGGTGGCAAGAATTTCTTCCTTGCGGCACAGCTCATTAATTTCAGTTTGCAACAACTTTCCTTCTTGCAACCTCGTGAACCATTGTATGCGATATAGTGTTTACTCAGTCGATCAGATCTCATGAGCCATCAAATTGCCTCTATCTTGCCCTAATATCCGCACCACGCTTCTACAAAGTCAAGTCATCCTACAATGAAGTCCATAACTCCATGGCCTACTTAAACAGCTTTGTGCAGCCCTTAACTGCATTTTCTAAATTGGCCATGCCCTTTTTGATAGAAGCTTTGTGCTGCTTCTAAACCTCTAGAGGAGTCATAGGCTACAACTTCAATTGTAGCTTTGATATCTGTAACTACAATTCAAACCAAACTTGGCTAATTTCATCCTTCGACTCTTTTACTGTTGCGACCATCTTTGGAGCTTCACCATGCAAGCTACTTCAACTGAAATGTTAAGTTCTACCATCTCATTCCAAGCCTATGTAATGATTGTCTCTAATTGCTGACTTCGCTCAGTGATTTCCTCCTTCTCCTTGAGTTCCTACGCCTTTTCTGCAACGATTTGTTGGTTGTTTGTTTTCACTTCACTGATAACCAATAGCGTGTTCTTCTCCCTAATCTGCAAGTCATCTAAGGCCCCCTAGTGAAGCTCATGTAGGATCGAGATAGGTAGTGTTGCAAGGTTTAGCCCCAGATTCTTAATCCACAGTAGTTGGGTCATTGCTTCTTTTGTCTCAGTGCAAAGGGCTCCATCTGGTAGCTGAACTATACAAAGATCCAAAGTCTTGTCTGTATCCAGAATTGACATGCTCACTTGATGCAAGCTCGCTTGTACCCCGCTCGCTTGTCCCATGCTCGCTTGTACTCAACCTGTATGGACTTGCAACTCACGCAGGTCTTTATGAACCTTTCCCAACACCTACTGGTATTATTCCATGAAGTGGCACCAAAGTTATGAGGTTGTGTTGCGAACCACATCATTGATTTCATCTAAGTCCCCCTCAATGAGGACTAACAAGGTCGCCCCAACTGATATGTAGGACTTATGTTTCTTTCATGACCCCATGGATGTCTGCTTCTGTCGCTTCTTTACCATGAAGGGGGTTCCTTCTTCCGTACCCCCTCCTTCTTCATCTTCTGTTTCTTCTCGTTTCGGTGCTCGTTGTGTATCAGACTCTTCAACGTCGATGGTGGTCTGCGATGTTGTCATTTTGCAGGTTGCTCTTGCTTCGTCTGCGGCTTCCTTTTCTCTAGCAGCAACCTCTTTCTCCCATGCAACTTTATCCTAGGATGCCTTTTGTTTCTATGTTGTCGTCATCTATTCAGTGGTATCCTCCGTAGCCTTGCTTGTACCTACGCCCACATCTGATCAAGTTATCCATTTAGGTGGCCATTTGGCCATGATCGATGTGACATCTTCCTCATCCACCAAGTAAGGAAAATTGTCCCATGTTTTCTTGGGATCCCACCTTGCAAGAGCAAGCAAATTGTGGAAGTCTGCTTTGAAATCGGAAAGGGGCTTGTACTGGGCATACAGTGTGGGTGACAGCCTTGGCCTCTAGCTAATCACCATCTGTATATCCATTTCAAACAGGACCTAAAATGTTTTTTCCTCTGTGACTCGTGCAGGGTCCTTGGTAGCCCAAAGCAAAGCGAGCATCACTGCCTCTGCAAGGTCTGTCTCTTGCTGAGGAAATTGATTTCCCTTGGGCATCCACCACACCACCAAAGCAATCAGCGATAGTAACTAGGTGTAATGAAATGCCTTTCCCTCCTCCTGGACCTCCTGACAGTTCTCCAAGAATTCATTGCACAAGTATTGATTCCATTTGTACTGGACTCCCTTCGTGCACTGCGTAGCCAAAGAGATGTCTAGTGCTAGAACTTTGTCTACATGGCACTTACGCATGATTTTGCATGCTAATATCTACGTAGAAAACTGCAATTTGGGATCCATGATAAAGTGGATAGAATATTCGTGCAAATTCTTTATGAGGAAAAACTCACTCTTTATCTGGTGTTTTTCCTCCAAACACCTCTGCTAGACCCACGCCTTGCTATGGTAGCAAGGTGATCCGGTGGATCAGCAGGTCTGTGATTGGGATGGGCTCTCCCAACTATAGACACCCAACGTGCACTGATGTGAGAAATTTTCACAGGTACACAGTGTTTATATTGGTGCGACTGAAAGGTGACACCTAGAGCATATTTAGGAGCCCCGCGACCCCAAAACCAGTGACTCACTTCATCGCCTCTAACCGTGTAACCTTTGATGCTTCATAATATACCTTGGATAAGTATTTGGTTGGCGCCAACTGAGGAAACTTCTCATGATCCCCTAAGTCCCAGTCCTCCATTTTTAGGGTTGGTATGTGGGACAACAATGCGCCCTCAAACACCACTTTCTCCAGCAAGAGTGGTGTAGTCACCATGAATTTTGCGTTTTCAAGGTATTTAGGCACTTTAGTTGTGGCCTTGCATGGTGGGATATACTTTGGTATCTAAGTCATCGACTCACCTTCCTCAACATGAATCTCCTTGATGCCTTTGCGTAGTTCTTCTTCACTCAAATCCCTCAGATCGATCAATTGTTGTGATCGATCCATCTTCCCTTTTTGGCGGACTTATGTGGGATTTTTCCATGGTGACTACCTCACCGGGACCTACTGAGGTTTCTTTTTCTTCTTATTGGTTGCCTTGGACGTAGAAGGTTGCGATACAAAAGTCTTAGGTCAGGGAGACCTAGGCACCATAGTCGGAAATCCTGTAGGGACAGATCGCACTAATTCTATCTTATGAGGAGTTGTAGTCATTTTGGCCACAAAACATTCTCAGAGAAATTCAGGTACATCAGCCAACCCTACTCGTGAAAAGAGAACCTCCCAATCTGGCTCAGACATATAGTTTAGCTCTTCGCACAAAACAAGATGAAAAAACTCAGTATCAACTCTCAAGAAGCAAAGTGTTTGAATGTCGGGAAGTAGGCCATATTTATAGATGATTTTGAACTTGAATCCAACCATTCCCTCCAATTTTCGATCATTAATACATATTTGGCTAAAAATTTCCAACGATATGTGCCATAAACTCATCTTCCCCGCTCCTTTCAATGAGATTTTTGCCATCCAATAACCTACAGTGCTTCCAACACTTATTTGTCAACCAGACTATGTGACACCCATCCTTGTGGCACAGCTTCTCTGGTGTGGCTCCCCTCTGCACCTTACTTCCATCCTACACGCAACCCTCTTTCTTTGTCTTTCCCACTTTTGGGTAGTGTAGTTTATAGTCCAATATTTCCTTGTAGTTGCCTGGAGTACTAATATTATCTTGCCATCATATAGTCATTACATAGGGGTGGGATCACCCCTATACATATTCAATCAACTGCCATTGAATTTTCTTGGAAATAATTCCCTATCCAACCTCGTGATCTGAACTACGCCACCAGTTGTAATGTATTTGATGACATAAGGTCCTAGCCAATGCATTTGAAACTTCCCTTGGAATCAGGGAAAATTTTAAGGACCCCCCCTAAATTTATAAATATAATAAATGGGCGAATCTCCATGGTATATAGGAAAAATGGAAGGCGATTTTATCAATAATATAATATGTATATATATATTTTTTGGCGAATCTCTCACCAGGCATGGCGAATATTTTACTCAATTATAAAATTTGTAAGATCTTGGTATTACCATGGGTCATCATGGAACTTGAGCTTAAAAATTACTATAGTAATTTATAAAAATTAATAAATTAATAGTTGATTTTTATTTTATTTTATATTTTAACCAAGCTAAAATGTTTAACCTACATTAAATTGCAACATCCATTTTTACGCCCCGAGAGGGATCAAATATTTTTTCACTCTATGCTAGTTTGCATATCACGATATTTGATACCTCTCGCGGGTCCCCCATTTAAATAGGCTACATTCCAGGTGAATACCATGGGTCAATACCATGTGCCATTTTGGTGAATACCATGGGTCGATACCATGTGCCATTTTTATTTTTATTAATATTAGGGTTAATAATGTCTTTTTTGCATGGTATTAATAACAATCTAGTCCATGGTATTTGTCCCATAGTATTTTGCCCATAGGTTTCACCTAAATATAATGCATTTTTTTTGAGTGTTTGTAAATATAATGTGATTTATGGAGTAAATATAAAAAAAATGTTTTATCTGTTTACCATACCTCTAGTTTATTTATATTTTTATTAATTTACCATATCTCTTTTACAAATATGGTATTTGGCCCATAGGATTCACTTAAATAAAACCTCTTTCTTGAGCATTCATAAATAGAAGGAGAGTTATGTACTAAATATAAAAAGAGGTTTTATTTATTTACCATACGTCTAGTTTATTTATATTTTTATTTATTTACTATACCTTTTCAGTAAGTATAAAAATAAGTTTTATTTATTTACCATACCTCCACTTTACTTATATTTTTATTTGTTTACACCCTTGCATGTATATAAGGTAACTTATGGAGTAAATATCAAAAATGTTTTATTTATTTACCATACTTCTCATTTATTTATATTTTTATTAATTTACCATACCTCTTTTATAAATATGGTATTTGGCCTGTAGGATTCACTTAAATAAAACCTATTCTTGAAAATGGGCGAATGGATTCACTTAAATAAAACCTATTAATGGGCGAATGGAAGGTTGTAACTCCTAATTTCAAGGGCTAAATTTTCCTTTTTTACCCTCTCCCTTAAAATAAGGTGGGCTATTTGAGGTGATTTGTAAAAATGTACTATGATACAAAATATTCGCCCACTAAAAATTTAAAACCCCTTAATTTCGCCAAAGGGTGAACATTCGCCCCTAAAATTATCCTTGCCCGTAATGCATTGAGTCTTATAATACATTTGACCAAAACTTGGGCTTTGAGCCCCAAAATATGTTGTCGGGGGATTCCATGCCTAACAAGCCCCAACACAATCATCATGACTCATGTTGAGTCACTTTGTTGGTGTGTTCATCTTGGCATCGAGCCCCTCCAATTGGTCCCATACTACTCGGAGGTCCACAACGCACTGTTCTACGATTTGCTGGACCTGTTACATGCACTCTTTGATGCTTCTTTGTGAGGATCAGCTACTTGCCTTAGCATGTATATTCTCTGCATCTATGCAAGCTTGCCCTCAATATCTACCATAATAGTGAAGGCCTCATCAATCCATGGTCGGATGCGCACTTTGAGAAGTGCCTCTTTCTGTCTTTCGGCATCCACCTGCTCTTTCAGTGCCCTTGCTTGCTGCATCTTTGCCAGTCGTTGCGTGAGGACAACTGTCTACGCAGTTCCCCTTACATTACATGCTTCTCCTGAAGCTCACATGACTTTGTTTCCAGGTGTTGTATGTTGGGGTCCTCCTACAAGGATGTGAGGACACTAAAGGCTTGGTCCAACATATCGGTACAGTCCTGCACTGCCTGTCCAATTTCTTCCAATCCTTTTTTAAAAGTGCTAACGCACTTCTTTATAACTTTCGGAGGAGTGGAAGGTTGTAAATTTAGTCAGAGCTCGGAAATATGGAGATTTAGCTCCAGCTACACATGCATTGTTTCTTCGCACGCGTTTCAGACTCCACTTTCCAGATAATGGATCCACATCTCTGTTTGTAGGTCTGTGGTGATGGACAACTCTGGGACTCGTCTATATGCTTCATCAATTATCTACACGATCTATTAGTTATGTGACACCAGTTCGTCATGCTATAGGCTGAGCTGTTCGATGTTGATCTTTTTCTCACTCATCACCTGAATCACGCGACCCTCCCTAATGCAAAGCCCTACTATTATGCCATCTTGCAGTTGGTACTGTTAACACCAAGGTTGTCCTCTTTGACTCCCAAGAGGATACGGCCGGGGTAACCACTAACCAATCTTTGGGCTGCGGCTCCTATCCTAGCTGCAGTCAGAGAGGGCTCTCTCTATGAAGTTTTGTCACTGCTTTCAGTGAAGGTTTTAGGCTAGTTAGGGAGTAAATCTTTTGGTTGTTTTTGAGTTTGGTTGGGAGGATGCTTCTGATTTCCTTAAGATATATCAGCAGGCAAAGTTAATCCATTGGGCAATGGGGTCTCGTAGTGTTTTCCCTTGAGGTTTTGATTTCCGTGAAGTGTAAAGCTGTAGGGCCTGTGTGCATTCCATGAAACAAACTATAAATAGTGAGAATGAGGTGACAACAACTAGCAAAGAGCAGTCAAGAATTCTTTACTTAAGCTGAATATTACAAAGAGGCTTGTTATTTAGGAGCAATTGCTTGAATTCCTAAAACAACAGTGAACTGTGATGACATAGTATTAAAGGTAGCAACGAAGAATTACTCTTTAAATACTGTATCAGGAGAAAACATATAAGATAGTTTAGATTGAGCTCAGGGTAGCAATTGGCTAAATCCTGCAGCTATTCTTTCTCTTTACTACCTAGATTTTCAAGAGTACAGAAAGACGTGGAAAACGTATGAAATAACAATGATCACAAGTGAAGTAAAGAGCCATGAGGAAAACTTATTGAGCCATGAAGTGCACAGGAATCCTGCAACTTTGAGCCAAACACCGTCAGGAGATCAAGAGACAAACATCTTTGAAGAAATCCCACTGTCTTTTGTATTAACTGACTGAGAAATTACAATATCAGAATAACAGAGCAGATATCGAGAGATTTCTTACATCCGGGGTCCAACCCCTCTAAACAAACGCAAGGGGGAATATATAGAGGTTTACATACAAAAATATCTCAGGAATGGAGTCATCTGAGAGGGAAAATATCTCTTACATTTATACAGGAGAGTAGATGAGAGTTTAATACAACCATAAATGTCTCTTAAAAGCCTTTAACTGTTGTCAGGACGAATTTTTGACCTTTGGGCACTGCGGAGTTAATTGCGCGGCTTTATCATAAATATGAACTGAAGTGCTCTGTCACTTTGACCCTTTGTATCTTCTTGGCCCTGCCACCTGTACCTGCTGATATTGTTGTTGATGCCGAGTACCTGTGCTGAGTTGGCTCAGCTGTCTTTATGCTTGCTGTCATGGTTTTGTCCACCTGTAGATGTAATGTGGACTGTATTGCTGCAAAAAGGATTTAATTCCTCAACTTTGATTCAAAATTAGCTTTATTAAGTCCTGCCATATGTCTGCAGGGGGAAGTTGATGCCTCAAAATTGACCCTAAGGTCTCATCAACTTCTGTATACTTATAGAAATGAGGAGGCTCATCAAATAGATGTGCTACTTCATTTTTAATAAAAAACAAATTATCTAACTTATTAAAAAGAGCCCGTCCTGTTAGTGGGCCTGCTGAAGATGACCCAGGTGTATCAGCAATTTGAATTGCTACAAAAGTGCTCACTCTTTTGATGTATTTCTCATGTGAGAGCAGATTCCCTGATTCTTCCAAGCTGGGAAGTCCTTTGTCCTGTAGGGCTGTGAACCTATTCTGGAACTTATATATATCTGCCTGTATATCATGGATTTTCCTGTCCAGTGTCTGAGTTAGGTTCTTCATTGTTGTGGTTCTCTTGATTAGGGAAATGGTTTCAGTTCTGTTAGCAATTCCCATTCTTATCAGCTGAGCACCAGTTCTGTAATTTAAGACCTCAATCATCTTGGGGGCAAGGTCTGCCATGTTGCCAAGGGCGTTTCTTGCTCTGTGCAGTTCTTTCTTTGCCCTGCCAATGAGTCCTATTTGTTCATATATAGCATCAATGTACTCCCACTGGTTGGTGATTGATTGTCCAATGGCAGTCCAAATCACTTGCTTGATCTCTGTTGTCACTTTTTCAAAATTGAGCTGCTTTTCCAGCTCTGCAACTGTCTTTTTTAGGGCTTTTACTTCCCTCTCTCTCTCAGCCACATTTTGCTTAGACTTATCATATTTTTCCTCTATCTTTGCTAAGCTTTCCTTGGCCTTATTTAGCTCTGTCATTTGAGCTTCTAGCACCTGAAGTTCTTGCCTTAGTTTTTGCATATCCAGGCTCTCGGGCTGCTCTGTTAGTGGTGCTGTGGTGGCTGGAACTGTTGTAGCTGGCTCTGTTTCTGCTGTCTGTTGCTTTGGAGGGTCTTTAGGGGTTTCCTCCAGGTCTATTGTCTCTGTGGGTGGTTTGGAGGACTGCCCTTGTTCTCCCCTCTGTATAGTTGCTTCTAGGGTAGTCTCTGTATCCTGCAGCTTTTGCTGGGTGTCCACCAGTTCCTTATACAAATTCATAAGCAGTGCAGTGATATCCCTTTCTCTCCTCTGTTGGGCTACTTCATCTGTTTGTGGATGTAGAGTTGGTGGGATCTTCATTTTCTTCTTAATTGCAGCTACATCCGCATCCCTTAGTTTAAGGACCTCTTGTATGGCCTTAACATCATTGGGATCATGACCAAACTCTATGATGATTTCTTCTACTGCCTTGATTCTGTTGTCCTTGGCTTGAGAGGATTCCCTCTCCAACTCAAGCTGTGCTGCTGTGTTGTTCAAACTGTTTTGCAGCCTATAATTCACCAAGGTCTTGTCTGCCAGGGTGGCATAGACCATCTCACCCGTTTGCTTATGGAGCTCGATCTGGTCCATGGGGTGGATGTCTTTTGCAAGGACTTCTAAGTTTGTCCTTATATAATCAGCAGGTGTTTGAGGATGTTGCACTGTAGGGGCAAAATGGCTCATTATCAGCTTGCTTTCTTGCACATCGAAGGCAGCCATTAGTCTTTGTTGATTTGGAGGGGCCATGTTCAACAAATGATTGTAGAGCTTGATTTTGAGTGGCTCACTGCTCCTCTTAGCATCCCTGAACTGGTCCTTTATGCTTGCAGCTGCACTCTTTCCATGTCCTGAGGAGCTGACCTCCCCAAGTGCTGTCCTGTCTTGCTCTTGCTGTAATGAGCTGGCAGAGGTCTCAAGGCTTTGCATTTCTTCTTCTAAAAATGGATTGAGCCTCTGCCTTTTTTCTGGACCTTCTGTGAGAGGGGTATCCCTCTCCCTTTTCCTGTTGATGTCCTCCCTTAGAGGGGTTTGGAGGACTGAAGAGTCGATCCTAGAA
>APFE030444070.1:86690-106099 GCA_000404065.3 Pinus taeda | reverse complement strand
ACACACTTATTGGCATAAATATATTTAAATTTCTTAAACATATTTATGTTTAAAAATAATTTATTGTACATATTTTAACTTATTCATAAATGAATAAATAATCTTTATTTAAAATGAACATAAAATCTATTTATTTATTTCTGTCATTATGTATAATAACTAGCAATTGCCCAAAAACGTGCAAAGAGATACGGATAAGAATGTTAAATTTGAAAAAATAGTTTGTTGGTTTCCATAATTAACCAAATATTCATTAATATATTAAATTAGAATAGAATTTTTGTTTTCTTTGTTTCGTACACACAAAACATAAGAGCTATCTTTGATGCTTTGAATTATAATCTTTGTTTTCAAGCATGGGAAATGAGTCAATGACAATTTAACCCATATCAAAATGGCTAAAAACTATTTTTAAATATGAAGGAGACAATCTAATTCTTTTAGTAGGTGAATGAAGGTTCGAAATGTATATAAAATCCTGAAAAAAATAGCATTTATTTTCTTTGAAATGAGGGTAGAAATGCATCTAAGGCTTGGAAAAAATTTAGAGATGCATTCTTAAGCAAACGAAAGGGATAAATTTTTGGTTTGCAAGAAAAACCCAAAAGAGGGTTGAAGATTGCATCTCAAAGCTACATGTTGAAAATTACATCTTAAAGATTACATTTGGTAACATGTAAAAGAAAGTTTTTAAGCAAATTATAATCACATGGTAACTTAAAATGCTTAGCTCTCAAGGTATTCTAAAAAAATGTCAATTTTAGCTAGGCATTAGTTGGCCTAAAAGTGGAATAAACTAGCCTTGAAACCCACAAGTTTGCAGAATATTCTTAAAAGCATATATAAAAGCAAGCCAAAGTTTTAGGACTTATGTTTCATTCCATAGTCTTTGTACAGACCTTCAAACAAAGTTTCAAAATTACATAATGACTAAATTTAGCCCAATTGAGTCTCCCCATACACATTGTTTTTAATTGTTCACTGTCCAATAAGCATGCTAATCAACGAATGGGAGATGGCTTCTTTTTCTTATCTCGAGTTTGATGGCATCAACTCTTGGAAATAGCACATGTTATTTGATTTAATTTTGTTGAAACATCATCTTACAAAGGTTTTCATGGAATTTCATTACTTCATGCAATTTTTTCAAATTTTGCATTACTTCATTGCCTTTTTCTCATGAAAACTCTTGTGCAAACTAATTCTGGATATTCAAAATGCTGAAGGGATAACATATATTTTTTTATTTAAATTTCACTATCCTTCACATAGTTTGCAAAAATGAGTTTTGTTTTCATCTTATTTTTTCTTAAAATCCAACATGCAATCACTTCACCTTTGATGTCTCAATCAAAGCATAGTTTGTACTTAAAAATCCCTCTTTTAAGAAACAAAAAACAAGATAGTAAATCATCCTTGAAGCAAACATATAGAGCTAGTTATTACTATCTCAAAGAAGCAAATGGTGGCTGAAATTTTGTTTGCCCATACAATCAAATGAATGATGTAATATCACACAAAAACCATGCATTAAACAACAATATTAAAACTAAAACAAAGGGATGGAAATGCAATTTGAGGCTTGAAAAAGAGGGTTATAATTTTGAATTCAAGTGAGCTGGAAACTACCTTCTCAAGTTCGGAAAAAAAAAGAGTTGTAAATTACATTCCCACATCAAGTCAAAGTAAACTGGGAAATGCATTATCAATCTTGCATGTATGGTTTGAAATTTTCATTAATAAACAACTACGTGAAAAATTAAAATGTAGCCTTCATCAAGTATGAAATTACATCAATAGATTTATAAAAGAGGGTTGAAAATGCACTTTTAATAAAAGCTAAAATCTATTTGCCTGAGCTTGGAGAAGAACAATGAAAATACAATCTAAAGAAAGGCACGGGATAACTAAAATTGGATTTTAAAACATAAAGGAAATAGGGTTGATTTTTTCATTATCGAGCATGCCAAAAAATACAACAAAAATTACCTTGTTGAATCCTAGAGAAGAGAGATGAAAATGCAATATAAATATGCAAATAGGGCAACAAGCAATGAAGCATGAAAATATTTCTTTTTGGTTTCTAAAGAAAAACAAAACTAACAAGACAAAAAATGGAAGAACGTAAATGAAAAATACTGTACAAGGCCAAAGAATCTCACCTCATAGGGAAATAAAACTATGCACACAAAACCCAATGGGAAAATAATCTAGTGCCTAGTCAAAAATTAAGGTTGAAGAGTGGAGTTTAAAATTCTAGATATTTAAGTGACCAACACATTACCCAAAAGATTCTTAAAGGGACATCATAATATAATTGAACTTTTTCTATGGTTGGCCATGAATTTAGGACCCTTGGCAGCTTGTGAATGAACCAATGCACAAGTAAGTGTTGTATGAGGTCGTAGACTTTACTCTATTAAAAAATATGCATTACTCGAAACCCTAAGATACATAGTATATGTCTTGTTGCGAGGTAACCCATCATCCCATGTCTAACGCATGAAAATTTCAAATTTCGTACATCTTTCAAATCGCTACATACCCAAACATAGAAAAAAAATGCCAACCATTTGCTTGCTTGGTAGGTCCCTATACTACTAGTATAACCCCTTATTGTTATTAGTACAACCCCCTTATTATATTGTTATGCCGATGTAGTCCCCAAATTCTTATTATTGTGCCCCATAGAAGACCACTATTGTTATTATTGTGTCCTTACATTATTATTGTTATGTTGGCTTTGATTATATTATGACCCCTTAGACTCCTATATATAGAAAGGAGGTCTTGTCATTTGTATCATCCAAGAATTGTTCATTTGTGTAATGTAAAGGAGGTTACCACCTCAAAGAGGCTAAATTTTAAGGCATTGATCTATCTTTTCTATCTTTTTGTGAGTTGGTTTCATAACATTTGGTATCAAAGCTTTGGATTCTATGGTTTTACTGCTCTAAACATGTCATCATGGCATTTTTTCTATAACTTTTTTTTGCAACATTTCAGAAGGTAAAAACAAAAACCATTCAGGCTGAAATCGTTATGAACTTCGGGTCTGAATTTCAGATCTTCTTGCACTATATTTCTAGAGATATTATCTGAGGAAGTTAGGGTTTTTGCAAGCTCCTGAATTTCAACTAAAACTAGTTGTCATGGGATTTTCGCTATAACTCATTCACTATGAAGTTTCAGAAGTTAAAACAAAAACCAATTTGAAAACAAATCAGTCTGAATCACGACACTGAATTTCAGATCATGTCTTGATATACTTTCGGAGATATAATATGAGGAGTCTAGGGTTTTTGCAGACCCCCGAATTACATTCCAAACATGTCACCTTGGGAAAATCGTCATAACTTTCACTCTAAAAGTTAGATTGAATTTTCGTAAGAAGTTACAACAAGAGGACGGACTGTAGTTTTTTGTGTATATATTTCATATCCAAATGTTAAAACAGTGACATGCGGCACTTTGTACAAGTTCGTTATACTGAACTAGTATATAATCAGGTCATCGTGGGAGATTTGGCATAACTCTTCCTTGGAAAATCCAATTGCGATCAGACTTATGGAGTTAGAAAGTGGACTAAGAGGGCTATTAGAGGCTGGAATTATAGAACCTAAAGATATGAAATTACATAGTTATAATCATTTTAAGATCGAGCTCATAAAATCAAGAAAAAGAGAGATGAGGAAGTTTGATGGCAAAGATCTGGTAAATTGGATACTACAGATGGAGAAATATTTTGATCTACATGGTGTACCACTGTTACAAATGGTAGGTATTGCATCTTCATATTTAGAACTATATCAATTTTTATGGTATAAAGGGCTTTTTTCTCGTAAACCATTTGTTACATGGTCAATTTTCATGGAGGAAATGATAGCAGATTATGAGGATAAAAATATAAACACCTTCTTTAGCCAATTGATAAATCTAAAGAAAAAGTGTTCGATGGCAAAGAACATTGGGGACTTTCAAAAACTGAATATAAGGGAAAATGATATTCCAGAGAAGTAGAGGATTGATGTCTCCATAGGGACTTTAAAGGATAACATTCAACATGAGGTTCATCTTTGGGAACCTGATGTTAGAGAGGGCATTCAGGTTTACCAAAAAAGTGGAAAGAAAAATTATGGCAGCAAGGAAGTCTATCCCTCACAACTATAAAGATGGAAGTTTTGTTTCTCCTAGCCTTCCACAACCTACAAGGTTGACACCACAATAATTAGAAGAAAAAGGAGCAAAAGGGCTTTGTTACAGTTGTGACAACAAATACATTAAAGGTCATAAGTGTGCTGAGAAGAAATTATTTTACATTGATTGTGAAGAGGAGGAAGAAAAGGATCAAGAAATGTTAAAAGAAGATGACATATAGCAGGAATCAACCCCAAAGAAAGAGGAAATGAATCCAACCATATCTTGTAAAACATTGGCAAGAATTACCACTCCTCAAACTCTCAAGATATAAGGGCATATCAAGAAGAAAAAGGTTCGAGAAGTGAGATATCACATTGAGAAAGATTAAATGAATCCAACCATATCTTGTAATGCATTGGCTGGAATTACCACTCCTCAAACTATTAAGATAGAAGGACATATAAAGAAGAAAACTATTTAAGAAGTGAAAGATCACATCGAGGATCTAGAAATGAATCTGACCATATCTTGTAATGCATTGGAAGAAATTACTGCTCCTCAAACTCTCAAGGTAGAAGGACATATCAAGAAGAAAAATGTTCAAAAAGTGAAACATCACATCGAGCATCAAGAAATGAAACCATCCATATCTTGTAATGCATTGGAAGAAATTACCACTCCTCAAACTCTCAAGATAGAAGGACATAATAAGAAGAAAAAGATTCAAGCAATGAAAGATCACATTGAGCATCAACAACAAGCTCTCCAACTTTTAAGGGATAACACCACCTTGGTGTAGAATCGAATGAAACAACAGGAATATCAACATTGCAATGAAAGAAGTTTTGATTTAGGTGATTGGTTATTTTTATAGCTACATCTCAAGCAAGCTATTTATGAGAAGGAAATGTTGGCAATACTACGTGAACTTAAGAAATGGAGACCTTACCTAATGGGAAGACACTTCAACATAAAAATGGATCATGGTAGTCTTAAATACTTTTTAGAACAAAGATTATCTTTAGAAGAACATAAAAAATGGGTCACAAATATGTTGGATTATGACTTTGAAGTCATTTACAGAAAAGGGAAGAAAAATGTTGTTGTAGATGCACTCTCAAGAAAGGATGAGGATGTGGAAGCATTGTTTTATGCTATTTCTATTATCCAACTAGATTAGATAAATGAAGAAAGGGATGAATGGAAGAAGGATGAAGAAGTGTGGCCACTCATTCAAAAGTTGTAGAAGATCCCAGTTCAAACAATATTGCCAGAACTTGACGAGGAAGGAAAAATCACATTGGAACCTGAAGCGATCATAGAAACCAGAACTTCATAGCTATGAAATCAATCAATTTCAGAGTATCTCATCCAGTGGAAGAACTTACCCACTGAATATTCCACATGGGAGGACAAGAATTTTATATAGAAACATCAAGAACTACTCAAGCATTGAGCACAACACTTTTTGAAGAAGAGGGGCATGTTAGGTCCCTATACTACTAGTACAACCCCTTATTGTTATTAGTACAACCCCCTTATTATATTTTTGTGCCCATGTAGTCCCCATATTGTTATTAATGTGCCTTATAGAAGACCACTATTGTTATTATTGTGCCCTTACATTATTAATGTTATGTTGGCTCTGATTATATTATGACCCCTTAGACTCCTATATATAAAAGGGAGGTCTTGTCATTTGTATCATCCAAGAATTGTCCATTTGTGTAATGTAAAGGAGGTGTCCCCCTCGAAGAGGCTAAATTCTAAGGCGTTGAACAATCTTTTGTATCATTTTGTGAGTTGGTTTCATAACATTGCTAGTTGCAAATAATATTTCTCCTTGCTTGAATTAAACAATTTATTCATCCTATTTGTGTCCGAGTTATCTAAAAATGAACCATCATTCACTCAAATCATACTCGTCTTCTCATGAAACTAACATAAAATAGGAACTTGAATCTACTCTATGAAATGATCTTCCCAGGAAGGGATGGTTAGCATGGCTACATTTATGTTCTAGTTTTTTGGCGTCATTTGTAGTTTCATAGTGTGGCTTAGAAAGGATGTTCAAGTATAGAAAACAGTTTTTTCTTGAAATATATGAACTTCTAAATTCTTTGGAGAATTCACAATCTGGGTCTAAACAATAAAAGAGTTCTAGAATTTCTACAGAAATTTCCCTAAAATGTGATAAGCACATGTGTTGATTTCAATTCTTGTTTGTGCTTGAATTTTTCAGTGTTTCGTATGATAAGGGTCATACATTTCGAAGAAGGACCATTATTCTCTAACCCTAAGAATTTTCCTTCATTTAAAGGCACAGTTTCTTAAAACCTGGTAAAATCCACATACAGACAATGTATTGTTAAACTTTTAACGTGCTATGAAAATATTAATAAAAACTATTAACGTCTAATTTCATTTTAAAACTAAAAGAGTTTTAATTGATATCCTCTTATTCATAAACAAAATTAAAATTTTTAGAACATTTTTATGGTTTGGATGTAATGAGGGGAGTTTGTTGACACCCTAAAATGTAGATGTTTGTTGGAACTGATAAATGCAACCATTCATCTAGATTCAGGCCATTGCAAGGCGCTTTACCTCCCAAATTCCATGTCCCCATAAATAATGTAACCACACCTCCCATATATACCCAATATCACTGGCCTATTAGGGTAAACATGAGAGGATCTACTATTACATGACCCAACCTCGTAGATCCCATTAAGGAAGTGTGGTCGAATGTAGAAGATAAAATGACAACTCAACACATCCTACAGGGGCCAAAACTCACTCAGAGGTTGAGTAACCACCCCAGGTGTCAAAATATTGAGTTGGACCGCCTTTTCCTTTCCTTGAACCCTATCCCGCTCCCACAACAAGGCATCCATGTAGTTAAGAGCCTCCAACCATATGCATAATCCTACATCCCAATGGTCGCAGCCCAAAATGTTCAATTCAGGGCATGTGGCCCCATATTCTAAACCTAGTTTCCAGGTCAGCCTCTAAACGATTGCACAGAACTCAACAAGACTTTCCAAAATCAATAATGACATCAATACAAAGGTATTCATACCAAATTTGATCAAGAACTTGACCTAACTAAGCCAAACCATGATTTTCATTTCGTCAAACATATGGTGAACATGTAATCTACAAGTTATGAATGCATATTTATACATAGGGGTCTAATACTTATTTGAGAATAATCAAGAAGGTCTAATTCCCTCTCATAATAGTTATAATAACATCTATTAGTCCATGCATTCATTAACCATTCAATGAAAAATCAAAACACATTAGGAGTGATAACCAATATGCATCTTGTAACCAACATATAACCAGAAAATAAACAACACATACACCATGATAAAATAACTAGAGGAAATAACTATTATTAACATATTCAAAATACAACCAAGTTAAGGACTTCCACGTAACACTCGACCATTGATTGGGTTGAACCAAATCTATCTTTTAGTCAATCACCCCCATGCAATATTCTAAGCATGAATGTGGAATCTCATGGAATAAACCAAACAAAACCAAACTAGGGATTCCAAAGGTGAAACCACCTCAACCCTCAGGCAGGGATTCCACCTCACATTCAAACATCACTAACAACAACTAAATCAGTCTCTACCCAAGTTGTCTAGGGAACCAAATCATTTGTCTCCATCATGGCTCCATGAACTGATAACTCAACCCACAACCTTCGATGGATCTAGAGCATTTTTCCAGCCAAGGCTCCATGGCTAGTAAATCAACCCACGAAGGGCTCTAGAGCATTTTTCCAACCAAGATTCCACAACTAGTAAATCAACCCAAGTTGTTCCAGGGCTCAAGAGTGTTTGTCCCAACCAACGTCTCCAGGAATTAGTAACTCAACCCACAACAATAACAAACCTGAGTACCAATTAGAAACAACAAGTAAAAAATCCCACAACACCATGGTTATCCAAGAAATGGCAAGACTATGCAAGACTATTATCAAACCAAGAAATCCTCCATGCCAATGACATATCATAACCAAAAAACCACATGCATATACCATGAATTCCTGAAAATAGCAAGGAAATCATATATGCAACTTGATACCTGCAAGGAAATCTCTATGTAGTTGTTGATCCCATTATCCACTTGAGATTTCCTTCCTTTCCTTTTCCTTCTTTCTCCAATCCAATGAAAACTAGAGTGCTCCAACAATGCTCCAAGATTTCTCTAAGTGTGCAAGAGTATGAGAGAGAGAATAGAGAGAGAGCTCTAAAACTAAACTAACAAAAGCTAAACCAACAAACGTTGTGAGCTAATCCTTAGAAGCCCTTTTATCACTCAAGGATTCTATTTTCTTCTTTTCCCTTATTTTTCCTTCAATTTTCTTCACTTGCAATTTTGTGGCCTTTCACCTTCCTTTTCTCCTAGTTTCCTTTATTTTCATAAATAAAATGCCAATCAATGCCTCTTTTCCTTTGCCAATTTCCATAGCCACTTATTAATCACCAGTGATCCCAATCACTATGTTTTTTTTCCAAACATTCAACTTGGAATATGTGTCCCATGACATTGGTTATTATTTTTATTTATTTACATAGGAAATCAATCAAGGTTGTTACAAAACCCTGCCCCTTGGGGGAACACTGTCCTCAATTTTCAATGACACTTATAAACAAAAAAACACATGCTTCCTATGGAGCTTTATAACACAACTCGATACAACATTTAAATCATATGCATCTACTAAAAACATAGCCAACATATCATGAACAACATACTGCTTATTAGAGCTTTATAACCTCGATGCAAGATTTACATACATCTTTCAAAAAACAACATCAAAACATATTTCAAAAGACATCTTCTCAACCAATGAATATAGAAGGATACACAACCCACATTTGATCAGCCATCTCCCATGTACTTTCATCAGGCCCAAATTGCTTCCACTACACTTTAACTTGCTTGATTGCGTGATTCTGGAGTATGAACATTTTTTGCTACCAAATGAAGTGAGGTTCGAGCTGAAATTATCCTTCTAGTTCCACCTAGAATACAGACTAGTTAATCACATGATCATCATATTTCACATACTTCTTAAGAAATGACACATGCAAAATATCATGGAATTTCACTATTAGAGGTAGTGCAAGTCAGTAGGGTTCTTGTTGAATCTTCTCAAGAATCTTGAAAATCCCACAATACCAAGGTGCATCTTGGCACATGATCCAATCCTCAAGGAGTTCTTCTTGGTATTGATGTGCAAGTACACGTGTTCCCCAACGTGAAACTCCTTAAACACCTTGTGTTGATTTGCATAACTCTTCTTCATATCCTATGCTACCTTTAGATTCTTCTTGATAACTTGCATTTCCTATTCCATATCTGCCAACATGTCTAGTCCAATAAAGACCCTATTCACTAGATCACTCCAATTGATAGGAGTATTACAAATCCACCCATAAAGTTCCTTAAACAGACTCATCCTTAGCGACTCATGATACCTATTGTTATACATGGACTCCACCAGCGGAATATACTCTTCCCACTTTCACTATTGATGCATAACATAAATTCTCAACATATCTTCAAGAACCTTGTTGACCTTCTCTATCTATCCATCTGGCTGTGGATGATAAGTTCTACTGAAGCCCAATTATGTACCCAAACCTGTAAACAACTCTTTCCAAAACCTGGAAGTGAACTTGGCATCTTTGTCTCACACAATCTTCCTAGGAATGCCATGCAATCTCACTATCTCCCTATTGAAGACTTGTGCTACCTCACTAGTTGAATTTGTCAACTTCACTAGAATGAAGTGAGTGACCTTTTTCAACCTTTCAACCATAACCATGATGGAATCATGTTGTCTAGATGTCCTCGGAAAACCTGTAATGAAATACATGGAAATGACCTCCCATTTCCACTATTTAATCGGAATTGGCTACAATAAACCACCTGGATGCTTACACTTTGCTTTTACTTGTTGACAATCCAACCATCTCGCAACAAACTATGCAACCTCTTTCTTCAAATTTGGCTAATGTTAGAACTTCTTAACTGTCATCAATGTCTTTTAATATCCCAGGTGACCTCAATAAGACTTAACATGAAATTCCCTCAAGATAAGCTTGTCGAGCTCACTGTTGTTCAACACATAGATCCTAACCCTAAATCTGTTTAAACCATCCTCCATGAGATGATAGTCCACATTTTGTTCACCTGTACCTTGTTTTTGAAACCTATGGTTAAGTTGTTGGTAGCTGTCATCCTACTATCACATTTCCAATAACTGAGCCCATAAATATGTCCCATATGAAATCCTAGCTACAATGTGATTTACCTACACTCTTCCGCTAAAAGCATATGCAACCTTGTTCTATGTTCCCTTAATGTACCTAATCATGAAGTCAAACTCACCAGTCATAGCCAACCACCTAGCATTCCTAGCATTCATATTCAGTTGGTTAAATAAGTATCTCAATCCATTGTGATCACTCATTAATATGAACCTCCAACTAAGAAGATAGTCTCTCCACGTCTTCAATGCATAGATGATTGTTGCCAAATCAAGATTTTGTGTCACATATTGTTGCTCATGCTCATTCAATTTCTTTGATTCATGGCACACTACTTGTCCTTACTGCATCAGAACCCCACCAAGTCCTCTATTGCAAGCATCTATACATACCACAAACTCTTTGTTTAGATCTACAATTTTGAAGACTAGAGCATTTGTAAGCAACTGCTTCAACTACTCAAAACTAGTTACATAATCCTCTATCCATTTAAATTTCTTTCCTTTCCTCTGCAAAGATGTAATAGGATAGGAAATCCATGAGAATTTCTTGATCAACTACCTGTAATAACCTGTTAACCCCATAAATGATCTCATCTCATTCACATTCCATGAAAGGTCTGATATTTTCTGGATGCACTTCTATGTCTTCCTTGGAAACCACATGCCCTAAATAATGTACCTTTATCTGAAAGAAGTTGTATTTACTAAGTTTGGCATAAAATTGATGCTCTCTTAGTAGTTTGAACACTACTTCTAGATGTTCTGCATGTTCTTCCTCATTCTTAGAATATATCAATATGTCATCAATGAATACAATCACAAACTTGTCTAGATAAGTACACAACACACTATTCATCAAACACATGAAAGTAGTTCGAGCATTAGTCAAACCAAAAGGAACCACAACAAACTCATAATTCCCATACCAAGTTCATAAAGAAGTCTTGTAGATGTCATCTTCTTTGATGCATACCTGATGATATCTTGATCTCAAATCAATCTTTAAGAACATTGTTTCTCCCTTCAGCTAGTCAAACAAATCATCAATCCTTAGAAATATGCACTTGTTCTTAATTGTCACCTTGTTTAACTGCCTATATTCAATGCATAACCTTAGAGTACCATCATTCTTATTCACAAACAATACTAGTGCACCCCAAGGCGACACACTTGGCCTAATGTATCCCTTGTCAAGAATTTCCTTCAACTACAACTTCAATTCCACCAATTTAGGAGTGCTCATCCTTTATTGTGCCTTTGATGTTGGTGCTACTACCAACATCAAATCAATAGAAAAGTTCACTTCCTTATGAGGGGGTAAATCTAAGATCTTTGTTGGGAGTACATTTTGGAGCTTCTGCAAAACCAAATACCTCTTCAAGACCTCAACATCCTAAACATATTTACCTTTATCATAGGAAATATGAACTATAATCAATACACATTATTTCTTGCCACTATGCTTTTCCTGCACAACTATAACCATTCTAACTGATGTCACCTTCTTGTTACCTTGCAAGATTCTTTGTTCTCCATTGCCATCCAAGCTCTCAATATCATTTTCATAAACTCAACCTTAATACTATGAAGATACAACTAATCCATAGCCAATAGCATATTGTATGATCCCAACAGAAGCATAGTTAGATGTACTGATGTAGACATACCATTCAACTCAAATGCACAAGCTCTTAGCCAATGATGAACTCTTTTCTTGGTACCTGTAGTGAACTGCACTAACAACGATCCTACATGCACTTCTTTATTCAAACCACACTTATCCACCAGGTCAGGACTAATATAACTAGAGTTAGACCTAGGGTCAATAAAAATAGAAAAAAATGATCACAAAGCTTACCTTCCATATCAATAATAGATGTTTGATGCTCAACTTGCCTATCATCTGACATTGCGTATATATGAGGAATACTCTATCCAACATCCCCCACTGTTTGTACCTCCTGACCATTGTAAATATGTGGTCCTCCACCCTAATGTTGTGGAAAAACCCTCCTCTGATGATCCTTTCCACAATTCCAACAGTGTAAAAGATTCCTTCCATCACCGATGTTCTACTCCTCATACTGAAATCCCTATCCTCTCTAAGTTGGATTGAACTTCTTATGTGGTGCTTCATTCTCCTTGTCCTCTGTATGTGGTTTTACTCTCTTCTTAACCAACTTCCTTTATTCTTCTCATTACCTTTCCAATCCTTCTTAGTCTCAGACCTACACTTTGATTACTCATAATTTTGTTTCAACTTTCCAATGGATTCATCCAACGATCTAGGATCATCAAACTCAATCCTATCTTTCAATGATACTGGAAACCCTAATGAATCTCTAAATATTTTTTTCTCCTCCTTAATATAAGGCACATATCTCAACAACTCTAAGAATCAGCTAGTATAATCCTCATCGGTTATAGATCCCATCTTCAACTCATAGAACTCCTTTTCCTGAACATCATAATATATATCAAATAGGTACTCCTTCGTGAAAATTCTCTTGAACTCATCCCAAGTAAACTCCTTTTCTCAAATGCCTCTCACATTCTTCACATATTCCCACCAAATGTTTGCTTTCCCTTTATGACTGAAATTAATTTTCTCAGATTTCATGTTCTCTGAGTAATCATGCAATCAGAAGAACTTATTCATCCCAAGAAACCAAACTTTTTCATCCTGTGACTTCTTCATTTTTCCATGAAATGTAGGAGGATTTGGTTTCTTGAAATCCTCTAGAAAGTAATTCTTCTCACTCATCCTATATGGATGGTGATGACGATGATGATGTTGTCTTTCTAAACTAGAACTAGAATAAAATACACAATCATTACCCCTCTTGTCAGGTGTGTCCAAGAACCTACCATCTCTGACTAAATCATCCCTATCAAACATGTATCCTAATTGAGACCTGCTTCCATTTGCCTCATTAGTCCTTTCATCCTGTCCATGACTAATCCTAAGCAATCCTTGTCTCTTCAAATATGATAGACTCTGAAGGATCACTACATTAACCTCTTCTTTCTTGTGCCCTAGCAAATATTTTATGTGATGGAATGATCCTGTCAATAGCTAGCTTATGACTGTTGATCTCTGCTTTCAAACTTCTCAATATATTTTCTATGTTAGGGGAGTTCTCATCACCATATTTCTCATATGATCTATAGGGGGGATCACATGAACTGTAGTCCACCATTTTTCTTTTCATATTTGATCCTCTACTTCCTGAAAGCATAGTATGTAAGATAAACCAAACATAAACATAATCAACATACCTTAGTGAAGTTCAGGGGAGGCTATCTCATATGCAAGATTCAATCCAGATTAGCACAATATATATATATATATATATATATATTTATATTATTATAATGAACAACATATCGATCATCTCAACATCGACCTCATCAACCTCCACATGACAACACCCACTAACAACAATGACAATCACAATGCATACATAACGAGCACATACACAACTGACATGCATGCATGACAAACACATACCGCCCATCTAGTCCAAGTGTTGAACCCAAGAGCTTTGATACCATTTTGTAACCACCCCTCCCATATCTACCTAGTCTCATTGGCCTTCCAGGGTAAACATGAGAGGAGATACTATGACATGAACCATCCTCTTAGGTCCCATTAAGGAAGTGGAGTCAACTACAGAACACAAAATTACAACTCAACATATCCTACAGGGACTACAACTCACTTAGAGGTCAAGAAACCACCCCAAGTGGCCAAATCCTTAGCTAGACCACCTTCTCCATGCACTGATACATCAATCGCTCCCACAAAAAGGAATCCATGTGGTTAGCAGCCTCCAACAACATGCATAAGTGTGCATCCTAGTGGTCATAACCCAATATGTTTATTTCAAATCATTTGGTCTCAGATTCTGAGCTTAGTTTCCAGGCCAGCCTTTAGACCACTGCCCAGAACTTAGTGAGGTGTTCTAGAATTGATAATGACATTAGGACAAAGCTATTCGTATAAAATTTTATCAAGTAATTGACCTAACCAAGCCTAACCATGACAGTCATTTTATCAAACATGTGGCGAACATGTAATCTACAAGTCATGAATGCATATTTAAACATAGGGTTTGATAATTATTTGAGACTAGTCAAGAAGGTTTGATGCCCTCTCATAATAGCTGCAATAACATCTATTAGCCCATGCATTCATTAACCATTCATCAACAAATCAAAACAGATCAAGAGACATATCTAATATACATCTTATAACCAACATATCATCAACAAATGAACAACATATACATCATGATAGAACAACCATCAAAGCCACATAATAACAATTACAATTACTCATGAAAATGCAAGAGGAAGGAGATATTATTAAGATATTACAAATCCAACCAAATTAGGGACTTCCACATACCACCTGACCATAGATTTGGTTGAACCAAATCTCTCTTTCAGGTAATCACCCTTTGTGCCATATTCCAAGCATGAATGTGGGATCTCATTGAATAAACCAAACAAAACCAAACAAATGCTTCTAGAGGAAAAAACACCTCATCCATCAACCAATGATTCCATCTCATGGTCGGACATCACTAACACCAACTAGATCGGTCTCTACCCAAGTTGTTGAGGGCTCTAAAGTGGGACTACACAAGTTGTCCAAGGATCTAGTTTGTCCGAACTGTGCTCCAGGAACTAATAACTCAACCCACAACCTTCTATGGCTCTTAATCATTTATCCAACCAAGGCTCCAGGACTAGTGGCTCAACCCACCAAGGGCTCCAGAGCATTTTTCCAACCAAACTTCCAGGACTGGTAAATCAACCCAAGTTCTCGAAGGGCTCGAGAGAATTTGTTCCAACCAACGACTCCAAGAACTAGTAACTCAACCCACATACATAAAGAGCCTTAGCACCAATCCGAAACTAGTAGAAAAACCCACAACATCATTTATATCCAAGAAATGGCAAGGCTAGATAAAACCATTCTCAATCCAAGCAATCATCCATACCAATGACAGAGCATAACCAAATAACCACATTCATATACCATGCATGTGAAAAATTAGCAAGGAAGTCATACATGCAACTCAATACTTGCAGGAAATCTCATTTTAGCTACTGATCCTGCTATACCCTTGCACTTTCCTACTTTTTCTTTGCCTTATTTATCCAATCAACTGAAAACTAGAGTGCCCCCAGCGTGCTCCAACAATGCTCCAATATTTCTCTAAGTCTGTAAGAGAGAGAGAGAGAGAGAGAGAGAGAGAGAGAGCTCTGAAACTAAACTAACAACATGAAAAGCAACAAAAGTTGTGAACTAATCCTCAAAAGCCTTTTTATTATTGAGGCCTCTATTTTCTTCATTTTCCTTTATTTTTCCCTTAATTTTCCTCACCTGCAATTTTGTGACCTTGCACCTTCCTTTTCTCCTATTTTTCATTATTTTCATAAATAAAATGCCAATTAATGCCTCTTTTCCTTTGCTAATGCCTTTGCCAATTTCCATAGCCACTTATTAATCACCAATGATCTCCATCATTATGTTGTTTTCCAACATTCAGCTTGGGATACCTGTACCATAACCTTGGTTATTATTTTTATTTATTTACATAGGAAATCAACCAATGGTTGTTACAAATACCCTGCTTCACAAACATATAGTTTCCTACATAGTTCATTAATGAAGTTGGTTTATGATATGAACAACCATTGTTGAATTCAAAATTCCAACACATTTTTAAACACCATTATTCTGCTTTCAATACTTCTAAGAGAAGAAGTCCATCACAAAAATGGGTTTTCATATTTGAATATCAAGATGAGTGGGTTTTCTTATGGTCAAAATTCTGGACTATTGGTAACAACTAAATGATTTGAAATTGAAGAACATTTAAAAGCATGATTTTTCATAACCTCATTTCTGTCAGCATTTTTTATCCGTATGATGGTTATTTGATACAAGCATATAAAAAAGGATTCTTTGTATTATCACTAACATTTTGGAAGATTTATAACCATATTTCCCCACTAATTGTAAATACTTTAAATCTAGTACACAACTTAACTTAGAAACACACACACACACACACACACACACACACACAATTCATAGGTAATAAAACAATTAGAGCCATTCATTATGGAAACAATATGCTCTCTACAAAAGTGCGATAGATATAATAGATTCTTTGATATACACCATTAGATCTAAATGCTTTTAAATTCATAATGCATATCTTGTATTATTCAAAATATTGATCTAGTGATCCAATTTCTTTGTAAACTTATTCTACTAAATGAATAACTTTCTATAGATCTTAATATGATCTAAAATGAGTTCATATCCATTCAAACCTTGCTCTAAAACTAAACAAATTTCTCTTCAATTCTACCTTACAATCACTGATAACTTTGTCTCATTATGTGATAACTCAGTAACCCCACATGCTCCCTTTGAAACACCAAAGATCTAAAGTTTCATTAATTTAAATCAACCTAATCAATGTCCATTAGTTTTTCATTTAATATCTGTTCAAACCTTCACAAAGATATGAGATATGAGATATAAATCTTTTCCATTATAAATCCCTAAAGTTGGGGTTCAATTAGTTACTTACTAGATATCCTAGGAATATTTAGTCTCCTTACTCGACACCAATCTGACTAGGAGTGTAAACCCTCATAGTAGGGTTTCCTAGAAAATAGTTCCTAGCTTCCAAGAGAAAATTTCCTAGAATAACATGCCCACTGGAGAACTGTCAATACATGCATCCATGCTTCTTCTATCTTTTGAAACAACAAAATTATCTAAATCTAGAAAAGGTCCCTAACTTATGCATAATGATAATGATAATGTGATATGTTGGACATTTTCTAAGGAATTACACCTAGCATTCCAAGTAGTGGATTTCTAGTATTCATTATGAGGTCATTTCCTGTAGAGTTAAAGTGTTGCAGGGTATCTATTTGTTACATACATTTGTTGAATGTTGGTGCATTATTTCCATATACTTGTCTATTTGTTTCTAGATGTAAAATGAATTGATGAAGTATTGCATGAGTGGTGCATTTGACATGACAATGATGTTCCTTTACACTAGGGATTCATTTTTTTTTGTGAAATTGAAATCAGAAAAAGGGAATAAGTGGAATCCACTTCAAAGTCTATGGAGCTTGCTCTAAAGAGAAATATTCCTTTGGTATATGAACAAGGCAAAGCCAACTATCTCTCTTTGGAAAAGTTGTCCCAATTTGAGGGGGAAGTGGCAGATGATGATGATGTTGATCCAATGAGCTTAAATGGAACATAACAAGGAAAAGAAGATGAAAATGTGAGAAGTGGAGATTGGTACAACAATAAAACATTGGAGATGTACTTAACAATATTAGATTTCAAATAACACACACACATACACACAAATATATATATAATATATATATATATATGAGTGCATCTAATACAAGATTTATTCAACTAAAATAGCTAAGTCATGAGAGGAGAGGGAAAGTATATGTGGTGTTTCTTTGAGTATCAGGCATGCTTTAGTTGAACATCGAGACCTTTACTTCTAGCTGTTAGAGATAGTATAATATGAACCTCTAGGCTCGAGGCTGCAATATGAGGTTTTTGATGTATTTCATGCTCCGCAGATCATATGAAATTGATAAGAAAACTGCACAAATGACAAAGAATTATTAATACTTGACACTTTCTTATTCCCACCTTATAAATTATTGCAAGGGTGGGTTATGAAGAGGTTCATCTCTACAAAAGCCCCCAAACCTCAATATTGTAATAATCGAACAAAAATCCATAAAAAAAAATACAGCAAAGACCCTACCGTCATTTTGTATTAAAATGATGAGTGCCCACAAAGGTAGGTCAATGGAGTTGAAGAATACAACTAGTATGGATGCAATGTGGGACTACAAGTGTGGTTGTTAGAAAATGTTGAAAATAAAATATAAAAAAATTGTAGGTGAGAAAGTAGAAAAGAAGGTTTCTAATTGGAAGGTACTTATGCTAATGATTTTAGCTCTTAGAGTAGTATATTATGAACCTGTAGGCTTGAGGTTGCAACTGGGAATCTCAAGTAGTTGACCGAAGTGCAAGTTGTGGGTGAATTAGTTCAAATACATAACCCTGGTCATGGATCTTCCTAGAGTGGTGTAAGTGGACTTCACTGTATTGTAATAATCACATATTGGATAAGGGCATGACTGTCAAAGTATCGTAGCAAAACAAAGAATAGACAACCACCTAAGTGGCTTTACTAATGGATCAATCATGAGACAAGGAAAGGAAGAAAGAAGCATACCCCTAAGTGAGCACTCGTTTCTTGTTCCTTCTAAAGCAACAATGCATTGTCTTTTTTATGTTTCATGCATTGGATTTCCCTCTTGTTTTTCAACAAATTTATTAGCGACAACACCATCTTCAATATTGCATTACTGAGTGCCCAATAAACCAATTATCCATCATGATCTCTCTCATGCTCCCTAAAATTAACAAAATATAAAACCATTTATTGCTAATTTCTACCCCTAGATCACTATAAATCATGACACATCAAAGGCACAAATTGGCTAAAATATTTATTACGCAACAAATAAATAAGGAGAAAAACAGAGAACCAAAACCCCAATTCATGTAATTCAATCTATGTTTCGAGCTAACCCTTAAAGTCATGTTAGCTTAAAAATGCGATGTTTAGTTTTCACATAACAAAGAAATAATACCATTTTGAAGACTTGAAACCTTTCCTAAGCAAGGCGTTGAACATTTTTCCCATCTAACTATTGCCTACCTACAAATACAAAACATGAAAGATGTGTATTGAATGGCCAGATATCGGGGGTCAATGGAAACGACAATGTTGTCTTCACTGCAATGATACCAATTAGTAAATCTTTCTACTAATACTCCTATTTGTGAATGTATGTTGGAATCTCCTACCCCTTTTTTTAT